>JAGSPU010001064.1:0-23711 GCA_019321725.1 Paulownia fortunei
CTAAGATCATGTACATGGACAGTCTACAGAATCAAGACCTGGGCTCTGATACCACTCTGTAACACCCCCATTACTACACAACTAGAATATATATTATAATTTGACATGATAGAACCTGTGGTGCATGCATGGAATATTTTTTTTAACACTTTCAGAAAAGATAAATCACTTCTTACATGCACAACCCTATTTAAAAATACTTTATAACACATGTCATGTATATAGCAGGATTGGTATTTATATAAAAGCACAACACCCACAACGACCCAATATTTACATACTTATTTACAATAAAGTTTTAAAAGCGAAATATAATACTAGTCTAAAAATATAATACAACAGACTCAAAATATAACAAGCCAACAAAATAGCCCAACAGGTCGTCATCCATGTACACACTCTCTCAGACACCTGCTGGAGCTCCAGCCGCTGCCCAACCAATAAAAGATGCTTCTGATATCGTCGTACTCACCTACAATGCATAAACTATATGAGCTAACGCTCAACAAGTAAAGATTATGCATGTCAAAGAATAATCCACAATATCGAGTCATGCATCTTAACATGCTATGCCCATAATGCAATTTTATGCATCAAAATATTTCTCTCAAAATCATTTCTTTCTTGGGCCCCTGACCAACGCTACTATCCCATGCACCAGAAAAGAGCTCTGTATACCGCCATAATCCAATGGCTAATAATCATATAAGCATGCAAATCCATGCATACTCATACGCATGCAAATCCATGCACGCGAACGTGCAAATCCATGCATAAACCATGCAAATCCATGCATGCTTCGGTGCACTAGTAGTGGTCAGCAAAATATTTTCCTTTCTCACAATCATGCCGTGCAATGTAAGATTTATCACAATGCGCGTATATGAGGCATGAACGTGCCAATGACAATGCCCATGTATGTATGCTCAATTGAGAGTCCTCTACTATGCACATATGATTTATGATATTACGTATAATTCACACATCTACTATGTGTATGCATTGTAGTTGTAAATGAATCTTTAAGTATATTCAATCACTCCAACATTTTTCACCATACTTAGATAACATATATAAGGAGACAACTAGGTCATATTATTACCAAAATAATGGATTTAGCTCCTTAATTCAGTTTCCTTCACAGCACACCAAAATAGATTTTGCTATTTTGGCAGTTTGAGTGTTTCTCCAATATCATTCTCTATTTCAATTTCCAACTGATAAAACTTCATTCCAATACTCTTAACTCATATGGTCATGTAAATGGTAATAATTATAGGTTTTATTCAACATACCATACACTTTTGAAGCCTAAAACACAAGAAAAAACAGTAAGATGACAGTTTCTGCCACAACTATTTCCTATTAAGTATTTGTGATCAAAAACCTTTCTTTGTGCACCAAAGTCTAACTAAAAACTTCCTAACACTTTTATAAGAGATATTGAAAGCTTAATAAACCATAAAACCATTCATAATAATCTGAAAACCAAAGGCAAAACTGTAGATAAGTGTTACCTATGCAGATTTTGAGGCTAACTTGATGTAATCACTTCTTCTTTGCTTTTCTTGCTTTTATTTCAACTTGGAATCAATTTGGATCACTTGTAGACCTTAAGGTGTGTGTTTGGAAGATGAAAATGGCTGAAATGAGGGTCTGGTCGTTGCTTAAGGGTGAAGGGTTTGAGGTGTTAGCTTGAGATGTTAGCTTAAGCTTAATAAGAAAGCATGAGGGGCAAGTAAATGGCAAATCTGATTTTCTCTCTTATCTTGCAGCCCTAATATTGTGTGTCTCACCTATTTTTATTTGGTTGCAACCTATCTTAATCACCATTCATTCCCATAGGTAATTCTTATGTCCGTTCATTCGATCTCCAAGCCGATTCGCATCCGATTCTTAAAGAATTATCTAGTTTGCATTTCTAAAATCATAATGCGCATAAGGGCCTTGTAATATGACACTTAAATCATATTATATCATGTCCAATATCCCAAGTATGCTAATTTACAAATATATACTTTTGAAATAACTTGATCAAATCAAATTAAACCGTATAAGTTACTAGTAACACTTTTAGCACTTCAAAAATTATAACCTATATATCCCATCTATATCTAATATTGATCCACCTCATTTTCTTCTTATTTCAATATAAAATCAACTACTTAGATTAAGAAATTCAATAACTAATATCGTGCAAGAGCTTCAGAATTAAGTTTAATATTCAAGAATGTCGTATAAAATGAAATAAATTATGCAATATCAATAGAAATGCAAATAGCATATAAAATTAACATGTAATGCATGAATAATATTGGCCATCTGAGTAGTAAGAGGCTCGGGTATCACAGGGTGAGGGTGGCATGGTGTTTTTTTATGAAAACTTTAGGAGCAAAAACTAGGGTTTTTTAGATTATGCATCATAAAGTAGAAAACAGAACATGGATATTAGCGAGCTAGTAGGGTGAACATATATTCAGAAAAAACTAGCGTTTATTAGACTTTATATCCTTAAACACAGAACAAAAGATCAAGACTAATGAGAGGGTAGTAGTGGCCTTGAATTGTTGCTGTTAAAATTTTATTGGCAAAAATTACGATTTTTAGGGTTGTATATCATAGAACACTAAACACATGAGAGAGTACGAAGGGATGGGTGTGGCCTGTGTTTGTGCTATGAAATTTTCAGTACCAAAATTAGGACTTTTTGATTTTACATCATGAAATACATAACCTAAGAGGAGAGTAGCGAAAGGGTGGGGATGACATGGTGTTTTTATAGTGAAACTTTCTTTCCCAAAACTAGGATTTTCTTTATTCTATATTTTACAATAGAAAACATATGAGAGATGTTAGTGGGAGGGTGGAGGTAAAAATTTGAGTTGTAGAAATTTAGGTTTTTTTAGATTTTGCATCTGAAAATACGAAAACAACATTGAGTAGCGAGGGACGAGGGTGGCATGGTGTTTTTTTATAAAAACTTTAGTGTAGAAAGTATGGTTTTTTTAGATTATGCATCATAAAGTAGAAAACACAACAGGGATATTAGCGAGCTCGTAAGGAGAACATATATTCAGAAAAAACTAGGGTTTATTAGACTTTACATCCTTAAACACAGAACAAAAGTCCAAGACTAACGAGAGGAAGTAGTTGCCTTGGATTTGTGATGTTAAAATTTTATTAGCAAAAATTAGGATTTTTAGGTTGTACATCATAGAACACTAAACACAAGAGAGAGTACCGAAGGGTGGGTGTGGCCTGTGTTTGTATTGTGAAATTTTCAGTACCAAAATTAGGACTTTTTGATTTTACAACATGAAATACATAACCTAAGAGAGAGAGTAGCAAATAGTGGGGTGACATGGTGTTTTTATAGTGAAACATTCTTTTGCCAAAACTACAATTTTCTATATTCTGTATTTTACAATAAAAAAACATATGAGAGATGTTAGTAGGAGAGTGGAGGTAAAAATTTGAGTTGTAGAAATTTGGGATTTTTAGATTTTGCATCTAAAAATACAAAAACAACATTGAGTAGCGGGCAAGGGTGGCTGTTTTTTTATGAAAACTTTAGGAGCAAAAACTAGGATTTTTTAGATTATGCGTCATAAAGTAGAAAACACAATAGGGATATTAGCGAGCTGGTAGGGTGAACATATATTCAGAAAAAACTAGGGTTTTAACTTTACATCCTTAAACACAGAACAAAAGTTCGAGACTAACGAGAGGGTAGTAGTGGCCTTGGATTTGTGCTGTTAAATTTTATTAGCAAAAATTAAGATTTTTAGGGTTGTACATCATGGAACACTAAACACAAGA
Source organism: Paulownia fortunei (assembly GCA_019321725.1). Classification (NCBI taxonomy): domain Eukaryota; kingdom Viridiplantae; phylum Streptophyta; class Magnoliopsida; order Lamiales; family Paulowniaceae; genus Paulownia; species Paulownia fortunei. The sequence continues at coordinate 3,820 of JAGSPU010001064.1, forward strand.
GAGAGTACTGAAGGGATGGGTGTGGCCTGTGTTTGTACTGTGAAATTTTCAGTACCAAAATTAGGACTTTTTGATTTTACATCATAAATACATAACCTAAGAGAGAGAGTAGCGAAAGGGTGGGATGACATGGTGTTTTTATAGTGAAACTTTCTATTGCCAAATCTAGGTTTTCTATATTCTATATTTTACAATAGAAAACATATGAGAGATGTTAGTGGAGGGTGGAGGTAAAAATTTGAGTTGTAGAAATTTGGGTTTTTTAGATTTTGCATTTGAAAATACAAAAAACAACATTGAAGCGAGGTGAGGTGGCATGGTGTTTTTTTATGAAAACTTTAGGAGCAAAAACTAGGGTTTTTTTAGATTATGCATCATAAAGTAGAAAACAAACATGGATATTAGCGAGCTAGTAGGTGAACATATATTCAGAAAAAACTAGCGTTTATTAGACTTATAATCCTTAAACACAGAACAAAAGATCGAGACTAACGAGAGGTAGTAGTGGCCTTGAATTTTTGCTGTTAAAATTTTATTGGCAAAAATTAGATTTTTAGGGTACATCATAGAACACTAAACACAAGAGAGAGTACCGAAGGGATGGGTGTGGCCTGTGTTTGTACTGTGAAATTTTCAGTACCAAAATTAGGACTTTTTGATTTTACATCATGAAATACATAACCTAAGAGAGAGAGTAGCGAAAGGTGGGGGTGACATGGTGTTTTTATAGTGAAACATTCTTTTGCCAAAACTACATTTTCTATATTCTATATTTTACAATAAAAAACATATGAGAGATGTTAGTGGAGAGTGGAGGTAAAAATTTGAGTTGTAGAAATTGGGATTTTTAGATTTTGCATCTGAAAATACAAAAACAACATTGAGTAGCGAGGGGCAAGGGTGGCGTGGTTTTTTTTTATGAAAACTTTAGGAGCAAAAACTAGGATTTTTTAGATTATGCGTCATAAAGTAGAAAACACAATAGGGATATTAGCGAGCTGGTAGGGTGAACATATATTCAGAAAAAACTAGGGTTTATTAGACTTTACATCCTTAAACATAGAACAAAAGTCGACACTAACGAGAGGGTAGTAGTAGCCTTGGATTTGTGCTGTTAAAATTTTATTAGCAAAAATTACGATTTTAGGTTTGTACATCATAGAACACTAAACACAAGAGAGAGTACGAAGGATGGGTGTGGCCTGTGTTTGTACTGTGAAATTTTCAGTACCAAAATTAGGACTTTTTGATTTTACATCATGAAATACATAACCTAAGAGAGAGAGTAGCGAAAGGGGGAGTGACATGGTGTTTTTATAGTGAAACATTTTTTGCCAAAACTACGTTTTCTATATTCTATATTTTACAATGAAAAACATATGAGAGATGTTAGTGGGAGGGTGGAGGTAAAAATTTGAGTTGTAGAAATTTGGATTTTTAGATTTTGCATATAAAATACAAAAACAACATTGAGTACCGAGGGGCAAGTGGCGTGGTGTTTTTTTATGAAAACTTTAGGAGCAAAAACTAGGATTTTTTGATTATGCGTCATAAAGTAGAAAACACAATAGGGATATTAGCGAGCTGGTAGGGTGAACATATATTCAGAAAAAACTAGGTTTATTAGACTTTACATCCTTAAACACAGAACAAAAGTTCGAGACTAACGAGGGTAGTAGTGGCCTGGATTTGTGCTGTTAAAATTTTATTAGCAAAAATTAAGATTTTTAGGGTTGTACATCATAGAACACTAAACACAAGAGAGAGTACTGAACGGGATGGGTGTGGCCTGTGTTTGTACTGTGAAATTTTCAGTACCAAAATTAGGACTTTTTGATTTTACATCATGAAATACATAACCTAAGAGAGAGAGTAGCGAAAGGTGGGGATGACATGGTGTTTTTATAGTGAAACTGTCTATTGCCAAAACTAGGGTTTTCTATATTCTATATTTCATAATAAAAAACATATGAGAGATGTTAGTGGGGGGGTGAAGGTAAAAATTTGAGTTGTAGAAATTTATTTTTAGATTTTGCATTTGAAAATACAAAAACAACATTGAGTAGCGAGGGTGAGTTGGCATGGTGTTTTTTTATGAAAACTTTAGGAGCAAAAACTAGGGTTTTTTTAGATTATGCATCATATAGTAGAAAACAGAACAGGATATTAGCGAGCTAGTAGGGTGAACATATATTCAGAAAAAAACTAGCGTTTATTAGACTTTATATCCTTAAACACAGAACAAAAGATCGAGACTAACGAGAGGGTAGTAGTGGCCTTGAATTTTTGCTGTTAAAATTTTATTAGCAAAAATTAGGATTTTTAGGGTTGTACATCATAGAACACTAAACACAAGAAGAGAGACCGAGATGGGTGTGGCCTGTGTTTGTACTGTGAAATTTTCAGTACCAAAATTAGGACTTTTTGATTTTACAACATGAAATACATAACCTAAGAAGAGAGTAGCGAAATGGTGGGGTGACATGGTGTTTTTATAGTGAAACATTCTTTTGCCAAAACTACAATTTTCTATATTCTGTATTTTACAATAAAAAACATATGAGAGATGTTAGTAGGAGAGTGGAGGTAAAAATTTGAGTTGTAGAAATTTGGATTTTTAGATTTGCATCTAAAAATACAAAAACAACATTGAGTAGCGAGGGGCAAGGGTGGCGTGGTGTTTTTTTATGAAAACTTTAGGAGCAAAAACTAGGATTTTTTAGATTATGCGTCATAAAGTAGAAAACACAATAGGGATATTAGCGAGCTGGTAGGGTGAACATATATTCAGAAAAAACTAGGGTTTATTAGACTTTACATCCTTAAACATAGAACAAAAGTCCGACACTAACGAGAGGGTAGTAGTAGCCTTGGATTTGTGCTGTTAAAATTTTATTAGCAAAAATTAGGATTTTTAGGGTTGTACATCATAGAACACTAAACACAAGAGAGAGTACGGAAGGGATGAGTGTGGTCTGTGTTGTACTGTGAATTTTCAGTACCAAAATTAGGACTTTTTGATTTTATATCATGAAATATATAACCTAAGAGAGAGAGTAGCGAAAGGGTGGAGTGACATGTGTTTTTATGGTGAAACATTCTTTTGCCAAAACTACGATTTTCTATATTCTGTATTTTACAATGAAAAACATATGAGAGATGTTAGTGGAGGGTGGAGGTAAAAATTTGAGTTGTAGAAATTTGGGATTTTTTAGATTTTGCATCTAAAAATACAAAAACAACATTGAGTACCGAGGGGCAAGGCTGGCGTGGTGTTTTTTTATGAAAATTTAGGAGCAAAAACTAGGATTTTTGGATTATGCGTCCAAAGTAGAAAACACAACAGGGATATTAGCGAGCTGGGGTGAACATATATTCAGAAAAAACTAGGGTTTATTAGACTTTACATCCTTAAACACAGAACAAAAGTTCGAGACTAACGAGAGGTAGTAGTGGCCTTGGATTTGTGCTGTTAAAATTTATATTAGCAAAAATTAGGATTTTTAGGGTTGTACATCATAGAACACTAAACACAAGAGAGAGTACTGAAGGGATGGGTGTGGCCTGTGTTTGTACTGTGAAATTTTCAGTACCAAAATTAGGACTTTTTGATTTTACAACATGAAATACATAACCTAAGAGAGAGAGTAGCGAAATGGTGGGGTGACATGGTGTTTTTATAGTGAAACATTCTTTTGCCAAAACTACAATTTTCTATATTCTATATTTTACAATAAAAAACATATGAGAGATGTTAGTAGGAGAGTGGAGTTAAAAATTTGAGTTGTAGAAATTTGGGATTTTAGATTTAGCATCTGAAAATACAAAAACAACATTGAGTAGCGAGGGGCAAGGTGGCGTGGTGTTTTTTTTATGAAAACTTTAGGAGCAAAAAATAGGATTTTTTAGATTATGCGTCATAAAGTAGAAAACACAATAGGGATATTAGCGAGCTGGTATAGGTGAACATATTCAGAAAAAACTAGGGTTTATTAGACTTTACATCCTTAAACATAGAACAAAAGTCCGACACTAACGAGAGGTAGTAGTGGCCTTGGATTTGTGCTGTTAAAATTTTATTAGCAAAAATTACGATTTTTAGGGTTGTACATCATAGAACACTAAACACAAGAGAGAGTACGGAAGGGATGAGTGTGGTCTGTGTTTGTACTGTGAAATTTTCAGTACCAAAATTAGGACTTTTATTTTTTACATCATGAAATACATAACCTAAGAGAGAGAGTAGCGAAAGGGTGGGAGTGACATGGTGTTTTTATGGTGAAACATTCTTTTGCCAAAACTACGATTTTCTATATTCTGTATTTTACAATGAAAAACATATGAGAGATGTTAGTGGGAGGGTGGAGGTAAAAATTTGAGTTGTAGAAATTTGGATTTTTAGATTTTGCATATAAAAATACAAAAACAACATTGAGTAGCGAGGGGCAAGGTGGCGTGGTGTTTTTTTTATGAAAACTTTAGGAGCAAAAACTAGGATTTTTGGATTATGCGTCCTAAAGTAGAAAACACAATAGGGATATTAGCGAGCTGTAGGGTGAACATATATTCAGAAAAAACTAGGGTTTATTAGACTTTACATCCTTAAACACAGAACAAAAGTTCGAGACTAACGAGAGGTAGTAGTGGCCTTGGATTGTGTGTTAAAATTTTATTAGCAAAAATTAAGATTTTTAGGGTTGTACATCATATAGAACACTAAACACAAGAGAGAGTACTGACGGGATGGGTTGCCTGTGTTTACTGTAATTTGAAAATTTCAGTACCAAAATTAGTTTTCTTTTTGATTTTACATCATGAAATACATAACCTAAGAGAGAGAGTAGCGAAAGGTGGGTGGATGATGACATTTTGTTTATGTGAAACTTTTATTGCCAAAACTAGGGTTATTTTATTTTATAATAAATAAACATATGAGAGATGTTAGTGGGGGGGTGAAGGTAAAAATTTGAGTTGTAGAAATTTGGCTTTTTTAGATTTTGCATCTGAAAATCAAAAAACACATTGAGTAGCGAGGGGCGAAGGTGCCTGGTGTTTTTTTTATGAAAACTTTAGGAGCAAAAACTAGATTTTTTAGATTATGCATCATAAAGTAGAAACACAACAGGGATTTTAGCCTCCTTGTAGGTGAACATATTCAGAAAACACTAGGTTTATTAGACTTTAATCCTTAAACACAGATCAAAAGTCGAGACTAATGAGAGAGAGGAGTAGTGGCTTGGATTTGTGCTGTTAAAATTTTATTAGCAAAAATCACATTTTTAGGGTTGTACATCATAAACACTAAACACAAGAGAGAGTACCGAAGGGATGGTGTGGCTGTGTTTGTACTGTGAAATTTTCAGTACCAAAATTAGGACTTTTTGATTATATCATGTAATACATAACCTAAGAGAGAGAGTAGCGAAAGGGTGGGAGTGATAATGGTGTTTTTATGGTGAAATATTCTTTTGCCAAAACTACGATTTTCTATATTCTGTATTTTTTACAATAAAAAACATATGAGAGATGTTAGTGAGAGGAGGTAAAAATTTGAGTTGTAGAAATTTGGGTTTTTTAGATTTTGCATCTAAAAATACAAAAACAACATTGAGTAGCGAGGGGCAAGGTGGCGTGGTGTTTTTTTATGAAAACTTTAGGAGCAAAAAACTAAGATTTTTGGATTATGCGTCGTAAAGTTAGAAAACACAATAGGATATATTAGCGAGCTGGTAGTGTGAACATATATTCAGAAAAAACTAGGGTTTATTAGACTTTACATCCTTAAACACAGAACAAAAGTTCGACACTAACGAGAGGGTAGTAGTGGCCTTGGATTTGTGCTGTTAAAATTTTATTAGCAAAAATTAAGATTTTTAGGGTTGTACATCATAGAACACTAAACACAAGAGAGAGTACGGAAGGGATGGGTGTGGCCTGTGTTTGTACTGTGAAATTTTCAGTACCAAAATTAGGACTTTTTTATTTTACATCATAAAATACATAACCTAAGAGAGAAGTAGCGAAAGGGTGGGGTGACATGGTGTTTTTATAGTGAAACTTTCTTTTGCCAAAACTACGGTTTTCTATATTCTATATTTTACAATAAAAAACATATGAGAGATGTTAGTGGAGGGTGGAGGTAAAATTTGAGTTGTAGAAATTTGGCTTTTTTAGATTTTGCATCTAAAAATACAAAACAACATTGAGTACCGAGGGCAAGGGTGGCGTGGTGTTTTTTTTATGAAAACTTTAGGAGCAAAAACTAGGATTTTTTGGATTATGCGTCGTAAAGTAGAAAACACAATAGGGATATTAGCGAGCTGGTAGGGTGAACATATATTCAGAAAAAACTAGGGTTTATTAGACTTTACATCCTTAAACACAGAACAAAAGTTCGAGACTAACGAGAGGTAGTAGTGGCCTTGGATTTGTGCTGTTAAAATTTTATTAGCAAAAATTAGGATTTTTAGGGTTGTACATCATAGAACACTAAACACAAGAGAGAGTACCGAAGGGATGGGTGTGGCCTGTGTTTGTACTGTGAAATTTTCAGTACCAAAATTAGGACTTTTTGATTTTACATCATGAAATACATAACCTAAGAGAGAGAGTAGCGAAAGGGTGGGGGTGGCATGGTGTTTTTATGGTGAAACATTCTATTGCCAAAACTAATGTTTTCTATATTCTATATTTTACAATAAAAAACATATGAGAGATGTTAGTGGGAGGGTGGAGGTAAAAATTTGAGTTGTAGAAATTTGGTTTTTTAGATTTTGCATCTGAAAATACAAAACAACATTGAGTAGCGAGGGGCGAGGGTGGCATGGTGTGTTTTTTTTATGAAAACTTTAGGAGCAAAAACTAGGATTTTTTAGATTATGCGTCATAAAGTAGAAAACACAACAGGATATTAGCGAGCTAGTAGGGTGAACATATATTCAGAAAAAACTAGGGTTTATTAGACTTTACATCCTTAAACACAGAACAAAAGTTCGACACTAACGAGAGGGTAGTAGTGGCCTTGGATTTGTGCTGTTAAAATTTTATTAGCAAAAATTAGGTTTTTAGGGTTGTACATCATAGAACACTAAACACAAGAGAGAGTACCGAAGGGATGGGTGTGGCCTGTGTTTGTACTGTGAATTTCAGTACCAAAATTAGGACTTTTTGATTTTACATCATGAAATACATAACCTAAGAGAGAGAGTAGCGAAAGGGTGGGGATGACATGGTGTTTTTATAGTGAAACTTTCTATTGCCAAAACTAGGTTTTCTATATTATATTTTTACAATAAAAAACATATGAGAGATGTTAGTGGGGGGTGGAGGTAAAAATTTGAGTTGTAGAAATTTGGTTTTTTAGATTTTGCATCTGAAAATACAAAAACAACATTGAGTAGCGAGGGGCGAGGTGGCCTGTGTTTTTTTTATGAAAACTTTAGGAGCAAAAACTAGGATTTTTTAGATTATGCGTCATAAAGTAGAAAACACAACAGGGATATTAGCGAGCTGGTAGGGTGAACATATATTCAGAAAAAACTAGGGTTTATTAGACTTTACATCCTTAAACACAGAACAAAAGTTCGAGACTAACGAGAGGGTAGTAGTGGCCTTGGATTTGTGCTGTTAAAATTTTATTAGCAAAAATTAGGATTTTTAGGGTTGTACATCATAGAACACTAAACACAAGAGAGAGTACTGAAGGGATGGGTGTGGCCTGTGTTTGTACTGTGAAATTTTCAGTACCAAAATTAGGACTTTTTGATTTTACATCATGAAATACATAACCTAAGAGAGAGAGTAGCGAAAAGGTGGGGTGGCATGGTGTTTTTATAGTGAAACTTTCTATTGCCAAAACTAAGGTTTTCTATATTCTATATTTTACAATAGAAAATATAGAGAGTGATGTTAGTGGGAGGGTGGAGGTAAAAATTTGAGTTGTAGAAATTTGGGTTTTTAGATTTTGCATCTGAAAATAAAAAACAACATTGAGTAGCGAGGGCGAGGGTGGCATGGTGTTTTTTTATGAAAACTTTAGGAGTAAAAACTAGGATTTTTTAGATTATGCATCATAAAGTAGAAAATACAACAGGGATATTAGCGAGCTAGTAGGGTGAACATATATTCAGAAAAAACTAGGGTTTATTAGACTTTACATCCTTAAACATAGAACAAAAGTCCGACACTAACGAGAGGGTAGTAGTGGCCTTGGATTTGTGCTGTTAAAATTTTATTAACAAAAATTAGGATTTTTAGGGTTGTACATCATAGAACACTAAACACAAGAGAGAGTACCGAAAGGGGGTGTGGCCTGTGTTTGTACTGTGAAATTTTCAGTACCAAAATTAGGACTTTTTGATTTTACATCATGAAATACATAACCTAAGAGAGAGAGTAGCGAAAGGGTGGGGGTGGCATGGTGTTTTTATAGTGAAACTTCTATTGCCAAAACTAGGGTTTTCTATATTCTATATTTTACAATAGAAAACATATGAGAGATGTTAGTGGGAGGGTGGAGGTAAAAATTTGAGTTGTAGAAATTTGGCTTTTTTAGATTTTGCATCTGAAAATACAAAAACAACATTGAGTAGCGAGGGGGTGAGGTGGCCTGTGTTTTTTTTATGAAAACTTTAGGAGCAAAAACTAGGATTTTTTAGATTATGCATCATAAAGTAGAAAACACAACAGGGATATTAGCGAGCTAGTAGGGTGAACATATATTCAGAAAAAACTAGGGTTTATTAGACTTTACATCCTTAAACACAGAACAAAAGTCCGACACTAACGAGAGGGTAGTAGTGGCCTTGGATTTGTGCTGTTAAAATTTTATTAGCAAAAATTAGGATTTTTAGGGTTGTACATCATAGAACACTAAACACAAGAGAGAGTACCGAAAGGATGGGTGTGGCCTGTGTTTGTACTGTGAAATTTTCAGTACCAAAATTAGGACTTTTTGATTTTACATCATGAAATACATAACCTAAGAGAGAGAGTAGCGAAAGGGTGGGGGTGTCATGGTGTTTTAATAGTGAAACTTTCTATTGCCAAAACTATGGTTTTCTATATTCTATATTTTACAATAGAAAACATATGAGAGATGTTAGTGGGAGGGTGGAGGTAAAAATTTGAGTTGTAGAAATTTGGCTTTTTTAGATTTTGTATCTGAAAATACAAAAACAACATTGAGTAGCGAGGGGTGAGGTGGCCTGGTGTTTTTTTTCTGAAAACTTTAGGAGCAAAAACTAGGATTTTTTAGAATGCATCATAAAGTAGAAAACACAACAGGGATATTAGCGAGCTAGTATGGTGAACATATATTCAGAAAAAACTAGGGTTTATTAGACTTTACATCCTTAACATAGAACAAAAGTCCGACACTAACGAGAGGGTAGTAGTGGCCTTGGATTTGTGCTGTTAAAATTTTATTAGCAAAAATTAGGATTTTTAGGGTTGTAGATCATAGAACACTAAACACAAGAGAGAGTACCGAAAGGATGGGTGTGGCCTGTGTTTGTACTGTGAAATTTTCAATACCAAAATTAGGACTTTTTGATTTTACATCATGAAATACATAACCTAAGAGAGAGAGTAGCGAAAAGGTGGGGGTGGCAAGGTGTTTTTATGGTGAAACATTCTTTTGCCAAAACTACGGTTTTGTATATTCTATATTTTACAATAAAAAACATATGAGAGATGTTAGTGGGAGGGTGGAGGTAAAAATTTGAGTTTTTTAAATTTTGCATCTGAAAATACAAAAACAACACTGAGTAGCGAAGGCGAGGGTGGCATGGTGTTTTTTTTATGAAAACTTTAGGAGCAAAAACTAGGATTTTTTAGATTATGCATCATAAAGTAGAAAACACAACAGGGATATTAGCGAGCTAGTATGTGAACATATATTCAGAAAAAACTAGGGTTTATTAGACTTTACATCCTTAAACACAAAACAAAAGTTCGACACTAACGAAAGGGTAGTAGTGGCCTTGGATTTGTGCTGTTAAAATTTTATTAGCAAAAATTAGGATTTTTAGGGTTGTACATCATAGAACACTAAACACAAGAGAGAGTACCGAAGGGATGGGTGTGGCCTGTGTTTGTACTGTGAAATTTTCTGTACCAAAATTAGAACTTTTTGAGTTATATCATGAAATAAATAACCTAAGAGAGAGAGTAGCGAAAGGGTGGGGGTGGCATGGTGTTTTTATAGTGAAACTTTCTATTGCCAAAACTATGGTTTTCTACATTCTATATTTTACAATAGAAAACATATGAGAGATGTTAGTGGGGGGTAAAGGTAAAAATTTGAGTTGTAGAAATTTGGCTTTTTTAGATTTTGTATCTGAAAATACAAAAACAACATTGAGTAGCGAGGGGCGAAGGTGGCCTGGTGTTTTTTTTATGAAAACTTTAGGAGCAAAAACTAGGATTTTTTAGATTATGCATCATAAAGTAGAAAACACAACAGGGATATTAGCGAGCTGGTAGGGTGAACATATATTCAGAAAAAACTAGGGTTTATTAGACTTTACATCCTTCAACATAGAACAAAAGTTCGAGACTAACAAGAGGGTAGAAGTGGCCTTAGATTTGTGCTGTTAAAATTTTATTAGCAAAAATTAGGATTTTTAGTGTTGTACATCATAGAACACTAAACACAAGTGAGAGTACTGAAGGGATGGGTGTGGCCTGTGTTTGTACTGTGAAATTTTCAGTACCAAAATTAGGACTTTTTGATTTTACATCATGAAATGCATAACCTAATAGAGAGAGTAGCGAAAGGGTGGGGATGACATAGTGTTTTTATAGTGAAACTCTCTATTGCAAAACTAGGGTTTTCTATATTCTATATTTTACAATCAAAAACATATGAGAGATATTAGTGGGGCGTGGAGGTAAAAATTTGAGTTGTAGAAATTTGGCTTTTTTAGATTTTGCATCTGAAAATACAAAAACAACATTGAGTAGCGAGGGGCGAGGGTGGCCTGGTGTTTTTTTTATGAAAACTTTAGGAGCAAAAACTAGGATTTTTTAGGTTATGCATCATAAAGTAGAAAACACAACACGGATATTAGCGAGCTAGTAGGGTGAACATATATTCAGAAAAAACAAGGGTTTATTAGACTTTACATCCTTAAACATAGAACAAAAGTCCGACACTAATGAGAGGGTAGTAGTGGCCTTGGATTTGTGCTGTTAAAATTTTATTAGCAAAAATTAGGATTTTTAGGGTTGTACATCATAGAACACTAAACACAAGAGAGAGTACCGAAGGGATGGGTGTGGCCTGTATTTGTATTGTGAAATTTTCAGCACCAAAATTAGGACTTTTTGATTTTACATCATGAAATACATAAGCTAAGAGAGAGAGTAGCGAAACGGTGGGGGTGGCATGGTGTTTTTATGGTGAAACATTCTTTTGCCAAAACTACGTTTTGTACATTCTATATTTTACAATAAAAAACATATGAGAGATGTTAGTGGGAGGGTGGATGTAAAAATTTGAGTTTTTTAAATTTTGCATCCGAAAATACAAAAACAACATTGAGTAGCGAGGGGCGAGGGTGGCATGGTGTTTTTTTTATGAAAACTTTAGGAGCAAAAACTAGGATTTTTTGGATTATGCGTCATAAAGTAGAAAACACAACAGGGATATTAGCGAGCTAGTAGGGTGAACAAATATTCAGAAAAAACTAGGGTTTATTAGACTTTACATCCTTAAACACAGAACAAAAGTTCGAGACTAACGAGAGGGTAGTAGTGGCTTTGGATTTTTGCTGTTAAAATTTTATTAGCAAAAATTAAGATTTTTAGTGTTGTACATCATAGAACACTAAACACAAGAGAGAGTACCGAAGGGATGGTGTGGCCTCTGTTTGTACTGTGAAATTTTCAATACCACAATTAGGACTTTTTGATTTTACATCATGAAATACATAACCTAAGAGAGAGAGTAGCGAAAGAGTGGGGGTGGCATGGTGTTTTTACAGTGAAACTTTCTATTGCCAAAACTAAGATTTTCCATATTCTATATTTTACAATAGAAAACATATCAGAGATGTTAGTGGGAGCGTGGAAGTAAAACTTTGAGTTGTAGAAATTTGAGTTTTTTAGATTTTGCATCTGAAAATACAAAAAGAACATTGAGTAGCAAGGGGCGAGGGTGGCGTTGGGTTTTTTATGAACTCTTTAGGAGCAAAAACTAGGGTATTTAGATTATGCATCATCAAGTAGAAATTATAATAGGGATATTAGCGAGTTGGTAGGGTTAACATATATTCAGAAAAAGCTAGGGTTTATTAGACTTTACATCCTTAAACACAGAACAAAAGTCCGAGACTAACAAGAGGGTAGAAGTGGCCTTAGATTTGTGCTGTTAAAATTTTATTAGCAAAAATTAGGATTTTTAGGGTTGTACATCATAGAACACTAAACACAAGAGAGAGTACCAATGGGAATGGGTGTGGCCTGTGTTTGTACTGTGAAATTTTCAGTAACAAAATTAGGACTTTTTGATTTTACATCATAAAATACATGACCTAAGAGAGAGAGTAGCGAAAGGGTGGGGGTTGCATGGTGTTTTAATAGAGAAACTTTCTATTGCCAAAACTATGGTTTTCTATATTCTATATTTTACAATAGAAAACATATGAGAGATGTAAGTGGGAGGGTGGAGGTAAAAATTTGAGTTGTAGAAATTTGGGCTTTTTAGATTTTGCATCTACAAATACAAAAACAACATTGAGTAGTGAGGGGCGAGGGTGGCGTGGTATTTTTTTTTTATGAAAACTTTAGGAGCAAAAACTACGGTTTTTTAGATTATGCATCATCAAGTAGAAAACACAATAGGGATATTAGGGAGCTAGTAGGGTGAACATATATTCAGAAAAAACTAGGGTTTATTAAACTTTACATCCTTAAACACAAAACAAAAGTTCGACACTAACGAGAGGGTAGTAGTGGCCTTGGATTTGTGCTGTTAAAATTTTATTAGCAAAAATTAGGATTTTTAGGGTTGTACATCATAGAACACTAAACACAAGAGAGAGTACCGAAGGGATGGGTGTGGCCTGTGTTTGTACTGTGAAATTTTTGCTACAACTTTAAGGTTGCAAACCCAAGTGCAGGTTGTAGTAAGTAATAAATTTCTCGTGAGTCCGAGGTCGATCCACAGGGAAGTTGTTTGAAGAATTCAAGTTTATATTTATAAAAAGATGGAGTTTATGTGAATAAAAAATATATGAACAATTAATGTATGATGTAACTAAAGAAAAAATCGAAGTAATAAAAGTACTAAGGATTAGGGATCCACTCTTGAGTTTTGGATAGAGAAATGGTTATTTATTCTTTTTACCTCTATTAATTGCCACAATTGGAATCCATACATAATGAAGGTTCCAATGGGAAGATATTATCAAGTAACTCATGCAATAAGGTAATCATGATATTGTCTTACTATTGCAAATTATCTCTTAACGCCAACACTTATTTATGGGATCAAGCATTTATGTACTCCTTCGTCAACAACAAATCAAGGTTTCACATTAGCAGTCGGTGGGGTAAAACCGTACAATAAGCTAAATGAACCCAAGTATTTGTTGTGCCATTGGAGATACATAAATCAAGAATCACCACAACAACAAGTAGGGTTTAGATCAAAAATAATAATAACAATACAACATACTTAAACAATTTCTACCCTTATAACCATTTCTCTTCCTCCATCAAGAGATTCACCCTTTTTCCTCAGCAAAATAAAATTTAGAAAGACATAATAAAAGTAACAAAGACTAAAAATATAAGAGAAACTAGAGAATGCATTTCTATTACTACTAGAAAACTTACAATACTAGAAAACATATAAACTAGATAACTTATCCTAAAGAAACCCTCTACCCCCTCCTTTACAAGCTGAATACATGGCCTATTTATAGTACTTGGAGTAAGCTAGAGGCCAAACAAATAATGGAGGGGTTAATCAAGTGGTATGCTAGTTGCCAAGAGTTGGTAAGTTGTTACACAAATTTCTCATCCACTGAATTGAATTATATTTTTCGGTCAGATACAGCCAGATTTTGAAGATACGTGAACAACAAAAATTGTAGATCTTTCAACGCTGATATATTTTCATATATCTTTTGTCAAATTTGGCGATCGGATGAAGGAGATATGGTCAAATTACTGAGTCATGTCAAGAGACGCCCTGTAACATCAGCAGCAACTTGCAGCCTATGGTTTTACCATTTCGACATATTTTCACACCATCTTGTCTTCAGCAAACATGTTTATTTACCTCTTGGGTATAACATATCCGAATTTCAGACCAAAATAAATTTGGGCTCAAGATATATAATCGAATTGGTAAAATAAGTCAATACTGGGCTGAACTCTGATCCGAATTTTGGTGATCCATTTTGTGCAACTACTTGGATGAATTTTCTGCTATCATCAACACTGAATTGGGCTGAGCCTCCAACATAAAAGTTGTACCTCTATCTCTTGGATTTCAAATGAAATAAGCTTCAGGTCCATAGAGTTTTTGATCATGAAGTTATGCTCAAATTACAAAAACTGCACAAGTCTGAAAACATGCTTCTATTTATTCCCCAACACAAAACATTAATAAAACAAGAATATTAACAAGAATAAAGCAAGAAAAGTATAAAGGATTTGATATAAAAATATGTCAAAATGTGCACTTATCAAATTCCCCCACACTTAACCCTTGCTTGTCCTCGAGCAAGCTTAAAACAAACATAAACTAATCAACTTTCGTAGGAAATCACGATTGCATTTAGCATATGCAACAAGCTTTTAAACCCCTAGGTGGCCCATAGAGGACGAGTTATAGTCTCGTGACTGAAGGCACCACACGAAATCAAAAGGTCTTTAACAAAGGTTGTAATGGGGCCAAAGGGTGGTGATGTAGCTAAGAAATAAAAGGATAGGATGCAACAAAGGTTCTAAAAACTTCATGGAATTAGAGACATAAAATTTATCGATGAACAATTGTCCAACTCCACAAATTTCACACTGGAGTCTATTGTTATTGAATTGGACCCCTCTTATTCATCTTGCAACATCTCATTTTTAGTTGCAACTTGTAGCACTTTGCAACTTTTTTTTTATATTGTTTTTCTTTTTTTCTTTTTTCTTTTTTTCTTTTTTTTTTTTCAAGAGAAACTCCCCCACACTTATCTTCTATCCCAACCTGAATTTCTTTTGTAAGTCCAAGCTTTCAATTGAATGTCTCTTAAACTCCAATCATTTTTAGAACAAGGGTTGGATAATAGTGTATTTAGGCTAGGTAAAAAGATATGGTTACAAAAAAAAATATTTATTTATTATAAGGCTCAAAGTGGTTTACTAGGGGATGTTTTCTTTAAACATCATATAGGGAACAAGCTGATTTGGCAATGGTGCTAGAAAGCCTAATGCCTTAATCATTTTTCTAGTGGTGCACTATCAGTCGTTCGCCTCGACAGACCAAAAGTAAAAGTTCTAATACTCAACCCCTACATGTTGAAGATTCAAGTGATGATTAGAGCAAGGGCATAAGAACTATATATTTTTGACATGATTGTCTTCACACTAAATAACATAACTATTTGTGCAAAATAAAATTTGAGTATAATTATCGCAAAAATATATTAACCAAATAACAACATCAAAGTCCAAAACAACACCCATCATCAATCAAATCATTTCAACGCTGATATATTTTCATATATCTTTTGTCAAATTTGGCGATCGGATGAAGGAGATATGGTCAAATTACTGAGTCATGTCCAAGAGCCGCCCTATAACATCAGCAGCAACTTGTAGCCTATGGTTTTACCATTTTGACACATTTTCACACCATCTTGTCTTCAGAAAACTTGTTTATTTACCTCTTGGGTATAACATATCCGAATTTTAGACCAAAATAAATTTGGGCTCAAGATATATAACCGAATTGGTAAAATAAGTCAATACTGGGCTGAACTCTGATCCGAATTTTGGTGATCCATTTTGTGTAATTACTTGGATGAATTTTCTGCTATCATCAAGACTGAATTGGGCTGACCCTCCAACATAAAAGTTGTACATCTATCTCTTAGCTTTCAAATGAAACAAGCTTCAGGTCCATAGAGCTTTTGATCATGAAGTTATGCTCAAATTACAAAAACTGCACAAGTCTGAAAACATGTTTCCATTTATTCCCTAACACAAAACATTAATAAAACAAGAATATTAACAAGAATAAAGCAAGAAAAGTATAAAGGATTTGATCTAAAAATATGTAAAAATATGCACTTATCAAATTCCCCCACACTTAACCCTTGCTTGTCCTCGAGCAAGCTTAAAACAAACATAAACTAATCCACTTTCGTAGGAAATCACGATTGCATTTAGCATTTTACATCATGAAATACATAACCTAAGAGAGAGAGTAGTGAAAGGGTGGGGATGACATGGGGTTTTTATAGTGAAACTCTCTATTGCCAAAACTAGGGTTTTCTATATTCTATATTTTACAATAAAAAACATATGAGAGATATTAGTGGGGGGGTGGAGGTAAAAATTTGAGTTGTAGAAATTTGGCTTTTTTAGATTTTGCATCTGAAAATACAAAAACAACATTGAGTAGCGAGGGGCGAGGGTGGCCTGATGTTTTCTTTATGAAAACTTTAGGAGCAAAAACTAGGATTTTTTAGATTGTGCATCATAAAGTAGAAAACACAACAGGGATATTAGCGAGCTAGTAGGCTGAACATATATTCAGAAAAAACTAGGGTTTATTAGACTTTACATCCTTAAACACAGAACAAAAGCTCAAGACTAACGAGAGGGTAGTAGTGGCCTTGGATTTTTGCTGTTAAAATTTTATTAGCAAAAATTATGATTTTTAGGGTTGTACATCATAGAACACTAAACACAAGAGAGAGTACCGAAGGGATGGATGTGGCCTGTGTTTGTACTGTGAAATTTTCAGTACCAAAATTAGGACTTTTTGATTTTACATCATGAAATACATAACCTAAGAGAGAGAGTAGCGAAAGGGTGCGGATGACATGGTGTTTTTATAGTGAAACTCTCTATTGCCAAAACTAGGGTTTTCTATATTCTATATTTTACAATAAAAAACATGTGAGAGATGTTAGTGGGGGCGTGGAGGTAAAAATTTGACTTGTAGAAATTTGGTTTTTTTAGATTTTGCATCCGAAAATACAAAAACAACATTGAGTAGCGAGGGGGGAGGGTGGCCTGGTGTTTTTTTTATGAAAATTTTAGGAGCAAAAACTAGGATTTTTTATATTATGCATCATAAAGTAGAAAACACACAGGGATATTAGCGAGCTAGTAGGCTGAACATATATTCAGAAAAAAACTAGGTTTATTAGACTTTACATCCTTAAACACAGAACAAAAGTCCGACACGAACAAGAGGGTAGTAGTGGCCTTGGATTTGTGCTGTTAAAATTTTATTAGCAAAAATTAGGATTTTTAGGGTTGTACATGATAGAACACTAAACACAAGAGAGAGTACCGAAGGGATGGGTGTGGCCTGTGTTTGTACTGTGAAATTTTCAGTACCAAAATTAGGACATTTTGATTTTACATCATGAAATACATAACTTAAGAGAGAGAGTAGCGAAACGGTGGGGATGACATGGTGTTTTTATAGTGAAACTTTTTATTGCCAAAACTAAGATTTTCCATATTCTATATTTTACAATAGAAAACATATTAGAGATGTTAGTGGGAGGGTGGAGGTAAAAATTTGAGTTGTAGAAATTTGGGTTTTTTAGATTTTGCATCTGAAAATACAAAAACAACATTGAGTAGCGAGGGTGGCATGGTGTTTTTTTTATGAAAACTTTAGGGCAGAAACTAGGGTTTTTAAGATTATGCATCATAAAGTAGAAAACACAACAAGGATATTAACGAGCTCGTAGGGTGAACATATATTCAGAAAAAAACTAGGGTTTATTATACTTTACAACCTTAAACACAGAATAAAAGTCCGAGACTAATGAGAGGGTAGTAGTGGTCTTTGATTTATGGTATTAAAATTTTATTAGCAAAAATTAGGATTTTTAGGGTTGTACATCATACAACACTAAACACAAGAGAGAGTACCGAAGGGATGGCTGTGGCCTGTGCTTGTACTGTGAAATTTTCAGTACCAAAATTCGGGTTTTTTGATTTTACATCATGAAATACATAACCTAAGAGAGAGAGTAGCGGAAGGGTGGGGGTGACATGGTGTTTTTACAGTGAAACTTTCTGTTGCGAAAACTAAGGTTTTCTATATTCTATATTTTACTATAAAGAAACATATCAAAGATGTTACTGGGAGGGTGGAGGTAAAAATTTGAGTATTAGAAATTTGAATTTTTAGATTTTGCATCTGAAAATACAAAAACAACATTGAGTACCGAGGGGCAAGGTTGGCGTGGTGTTTTTTTTATGAAAACTCTAGAAGCAAAACTAGGATTTTTTGGATTATGCGTCATAAAGTAGAAAACACAATTGAGATATTAGAGAGCTGGTAGGGTGAACATATATTTAGAAAAAATTAGGGTTTATTAGACTTTACATCCTTAAACACAGAACAAAAGTCCGAGACTAACGATAGGGTAGTAGTGGCCATAGATTTGTGCTGTTAAAATTTTATTAGCAAAAATTAGAATTTTTTAGGGTTTACATCATAGAACACTAAACACAAGGGAGAGTACCGAAGGGTGGGTGTGGTCTGTGTTTGTACTGTTAAATTTTTAGTACCAAAATTAGGACTTTTTTATTTTAATTCATGAAATACATAAGCTAAGAGAGAGAGAGTAGCGAAATGGTGTGGGTGGCATGGTGTTTTTATAGTGAAACTTTCTATTGCCAAAACTATGGTTTTCTATATTCTATATTTTACAATAGAAAACATATGAGAGATGTTAGTGGGAGGGTGGAGGGAAAAAATTAGAGTTGTAGAAATTTGGGTTTTTTAGATTTTGCATCTGAAAATTAAAGCAACATTGAGTTGCAAGGGGCGAGGGTGGCGTGGTGTTTTTTTTATGAAAACTTAGGAGCAAAAACTAGGGTTTTTGGATTATGCGTCATAAAGTAGAAAACACAATAGGGATATTAGCGAGCTAATAGGGTGAACATATATTCAGAAGAAACTAGGGTTTATTAGACTTTACATCCTTAAACACAAAACAAAAGTCTGAGACTAACGAGAGGGTAGTAGTGGCCTTGGATTTGTGCTGTTAAAATTTTATTAGCAAAAATTAGGATTTTTAGGGTTGTACATCATAGAACACTAAACACAAGAGAGAGTACCGAAGGCATATAGCAAAAATTAGGATTTTTAGGTTTGTACATCATAGAACACTAAACACAAGAGAGAGTACTGAAGGGATGGGTGTGGCCTGTGTTTGTACTTTGAAATTTTCAGTACCAAAATTAGGATTTTTTGATTTTACAACATGAGATACATTAAGAGAGAGAGTAGCGAAAGGGTGGGGATGACATGGGTTTTTATAGTGAAACTTTCTATTGCCAGAACTACGATTTTCTTATTCTGTATTTTACAATAGAAAACATATGAGAGATGTTAGTGGAAGGGTGGAGGTAAAAATTTGAGTGTTAGAAATTTGCGATTTTTAGATTCTGCATTTGAAAATACAAAAACAAAATTGAGTAGCGAGGGGCGAGGGTGGCATGGGTTTTTTTTTTGTGAAAACTTTAGGTGTAGAAAGTAGGGTTTTTAAGAGTATGTACCATAAAGTAGAAAACACAACAGGGATATTAGCGAGCTCGTACGGTGAACATATATTCAGAAAAAAGTAGGGTTTATTAGACTTTACATCTTTAAACACAGAACAAAGGTTCGAGACTAACGAGAGGGTAGTAGT
>JAGSPU010000763.1:0-21457 GCA_019321725.1 Paulownia fortunei
AGGCACTCTTAGTAGGATAGCCCGTAGCTAGAGATGGTGTTGATAACCTACTAGGGTAGATTTGGTCCGACTCGAGAGAGAGCACCAATTACATTAGGAAGACCCTCCATCATATAACCCACAACATTTCTAATCATAATTAAACTAGGTTCATAACAACATAGGATGACTAACCAATGTCTTGACTCTCTTTAGTATTGAATTCCATCCCCCAATCACCAAATCTCCTCGGGTTTTAGTTGCCTTTGTTAAATTTAGTAGTTGTTACGTTTTAATTTAACTACCACCATAATCATTAGGTTAAATATAACATATATAATCTATATTTGGTACTTACACATGCATTCCCTAGGGATACGATACTCTACTCATTCTATATTACTTGTTAACACCATGTACTTGCGGTTTGTACCACTTATTTTAGGGTTACTAGTATTTTCTGATTACATGACAAACACAAGGGGTTTATGTTGGGTGTATGATTCTCACCTATCTAGTAGCATGGGTAAATCTTTTGTATTTTCATAGTCCTTAATCCCAAAAACTTTGGCCAAGGCATGATGAGTATTATGTTGGGGTATATCCTGGGATAGGTCCATAGCAAAAATTTTAAAAAATTAACATGCATATTCTTAACATAAACATGCAATCTTGGGAATCGATATGATTGATTAGTTTCTGTTCTAATTTACTTGCTTAAATAAATAAACAACTAAGTTTTGCGAATCAATACATGAAAGCATTAATGTTGTAGTAGGGATTAAAGCAATTCAAATTGCTAAGCCCAGATCAGAAACTGGTTAGCAAGGATCCAAATGTCTTCTCTTTAAGCCTATCTATTCGCTCAAATCCTAATTGAAAGTGTATAGTGTCAAGTTTTAGTATAGTATGATGAGAAGGGTTATTGTACCTATAGGAATTGAAATCTAATTAACACTAAGTACTCTAATTAGATTAATCCTAACTTTATTAAGATGAATCAAACAAGAATTGGAAATAATCAAACTAAAAATCCTATAATTAAACTAGAAAAGTTCAGTTGAGCAAATTGTCAAACAATTTATAGGCAATTAACTCTAAAGGAATCATTCACCTAGTTTTACTTATGTTCACCATCTAATTTGGCAATTTCAAGACAAGAAATTATAAGTCAAGAGTTCATAAAGTAATCAACTCATCTCTCGAGTGTTGAGTAATTATGAATTCAAATTTGGATTTCAATATCTCTTTAAAAACACAAAAATAAAATTCTATCAAAGCTCAATTGATTTAACTTCAAAGGGTTTATAAGACTTTCAACTCTATGAATACTTTGGTTGTGTTATCCTATAGTTATGCATAAGATTTTCTCTCGATTGTCAAATTTCATACACCAAACAATCTAGAAAAGCAATCAAACAACATAACAAAAATGAATTAAGAAACTTGAAATAGCATGAATTGAATTTCAAAAACATAAGATTCAACATTGGTTACATCATGCCATAGAAAGTAAAATTAGTTCATAACTACAACGAAAAAACTCATAGACAAGTTCTTGCTCATAGTTCAAAGAAGAAACGAACAAAAGGAGTTGAAGAATAAAAGGAAGAAAATCTTCTCTGTGTCTAGAAATTTGATGTCTTCAATCACATTCTTGAAGCTTTCTTCTTGCTCTCTTGCCTTCTTCTTTTGTTCGCAAAGTCGAAAAGTCCCTTGAATGAATTCTACATCTTTTATTTATACTTTTCTTCCAAAAACACACTTAAAAGACCAAATTCACGTAAAAATCCGATCAATGCCCTCCCAACACGATGAAATCGCTCATAGGCTCGAAGTACGAAGTAGTTTCTATAGTTGAATTGTGGCCTTCCCCTTGTATAGCGCCTTGACACTTTCTTATCTGTTTCTAGCACCACGGTGCAAGAATATGGAGCCCCGGCGCCAAGTGCTATTCTGGTTAATTCCAGACAACTACATGAATGATTTTATTCTTGCCAGTGAATTAATATTCTTTTTCTAATATAATATTTTGGGAGTGCAATTTTACTTTTCAGCTTGTATTCAAAGAACAAAATTAAATCAAGAAAGAATGGAACCAACTTGTTGAAAAGGATTTTTCCTACTAAAGAAGAAAACAAAGTGGGGTCTAAAATTTTGCATTTCCAAGAGTGTAAAAGTAGGCCCCTTTATGTATTATATGTTGGGTTTGCTATAACTATGAGGTATGCACAACAGAATTTAAAAATTAATTAAAAAATAACACATGCAACAATAATTATTGCATCACCCTTTATTCGAAGTGATTCTAACAATCGTGTGTTTTTTATAGTTTTACAAAATAGTAAATAAAGTCTTGAATTTTTACCTTTGATGCACTCTGATTGTTGTAGGGTTTGTTGCAATCAACTGCTATCAATCACTCTCGAAGAGGTTCACTAGGAATCTGAATGTCTCATCTCTAAAGATAATCCACACATTTGGACTAGAACATGGAATTAAAAATCTCACTAGTGATTTTGAATTATTTTTGCTAATCTAGTTTAGAATGCCTTTGTGTGTATTAATTCTTAATCCAACTTGGGAAAATAAGAATTCAATAATAAAATAATCAAAGAGAATTTTTTATTATCTTAGGAGAGGTTTTTGGAAAGGAGAAAAAGTGTTAAGGATGAAAAATATTTTTTTTTCCTTTAATACTTTGAAGTGGCCAAAAATTGGGATAGATACATCCTCCAATTTTCGGCCTTATCAAGAAAATAGATGGCTTAAAATTATCCATTAATTTCCATCCTTTCCCTATATTTCTATGTTTTGAAATTAATTATTTTGGAAGAGTCAAACCCTCCAACAAATAACCAATTCAATGAACCTATCCCCATGGAATGAATGTGGTCGATTTTATGGACCTCTTCAAAACACAAAATCAGCCCCCTTCTCCCTCTTCTTGATTGCGTTGGACTTTTCCAATGCAATCAAGATAGATATCTAATATCTATAATTATCTTCATAAGATAATTAAAAAGAAAATCATATTATCTTATTTTTTAATTTCTTCCAATAATTCAAGTGGGTCTTTAAATAAAAAGCCACATTAATTTTGAGCTTGGATTTTACAAAATCCAATTAATCAAATTCACCCAATTCCAATTAATTGATCCAATCAATTAATTGCTACACTCCAATTGGGCTTTCTAATCTTATTAGGTTAAATTAAATAATCTTTTTATTTAATTAAATAATTAATTCAACCCATTGAATTAATTTGAGCTCTAAATTAATCTTCACTAATTAAATAACTGCAACTACTTGGATTAATTCCTAGATTAGAAATATTCATGCTACATCTTTAAGATTACAAACTCAAGTGCAGGTTGTGTCAAGTAATAAATTTCTCGAGAGTCCAAGGTCGATCCAGAGGGAATATGTTTGAAGTTTTCAGGTTCATATTTCTTAAAAGATGGACTGAATGTGGTTTAGATTATAATGAGAAATCTATGCTATAATTAAGAAATCAAAGTAATAAAAGTACTGAGGATTAGGGATCTACTCTTGAGTTTTTGGATAAAGGAACGATTATTTATTCTTTTTACCTCTTTTAAATGTTACTATTGGAATCCATACATAATGAAGGCTCCAATGGGAAGATGTTATCAAATACCTCATGCATTAAGGTAATCTTGATATTATCTTCCTATTTGTAAATTATTTTTTAACATAAATACTTGTTTATGAGATCAAGGTTTCACATTAGCAGTCGGTGGAGTAGAACAGTACAAAAAGCTAAATGAACCTAAATATTTTTTGTGTCATTGGCGATACAAAAATCAAGAATCACCACTAAACAAGAAGTTTTATAACGCCAACACTTATTTATGGAATTAGTTATTTTTGTACTCCTTTGTCTACAATAAATCAAGGTTTCACGTTAACAGTTGGTGGAGTAAAATAGTATAATAAGCTAAATGAACCTAAGTATTTGTTGTGCCATTGGTGATGCATAAATCAAGAATCACCACAAAATAAGGAAGGTTTCAATAAAAAATTAAAACAATAATACAATACACCTAAACATTATACACTTTTATAATCATTCTTCTTCCTCCATCAAGAGATTCACCATATCTCCCCAACTAAATGAAATTTAGAAAGACATAATGAAAGTAGAAAAGATAAAAAATAGAAGAGAAATTAGAGAATATATTTCTATTACTACTAGAAAACTTACATTATTATAAGAAAACTTAGCCTAAAGAAAGACACCAATAAATCTTTCTTTCCTCCTCTATTTGTGTGTATTGTATGACATGCAAGAGCTCCTATTTATAGTAGAAGAGTACCTAAATTGGCATCTCTAAATTCACTCTAAATGCTCTCCAAATTCACATGTCCTTTTTAGATCCAATTTTTGTCACTTAATTTTCTCAATGAAATCAGATGATTTTGGAAAAGTGATCAACATGAAAGCTGTAGATTTTCTATTATCTTCATTTTTCAACTTGAATTACCTAATTTCAAATATTAAGGAGAAAGTTATGTTTAGTTTAAGGAAATGTGTCAGCATAGATAGATCATTTCCAATGCACACACTTGGACGAATTTTCTGCTATAATCAATAATGAATTGGCTGAGCTTCCAATAGAAACAATGTAGTTTTATCTCTTGTCTTTCAAATGAAGTAATATTTAGGTCCATAGCAATTTTGAGCATGGCGTTATACCCAAAATAAAAAAACTGCACAACTTTGAAAACATGCTTATTTTAAATTTAATGCAAGCCCAACAATTACTTGCAAAGTTCAAGTGATTTCTTGCATATATTTTGATCTACAAATGATGGACTTAGGCAGAAATAACCCTTTTCTTCTAATTGTATTTTTTCTTTGATCTAATGAAATATTATCTTCCAACTTGCCTACGAAACATGTTGTCTTTTTTGGTTTTATTTTGACTCTTTTTTATCTCTTTTTGTTCATTGATTCCCTAACACAAAATATTAATAAAACTATAATATTAACAAAAATAAAGTAAGGAAAGGATTTGATACAAAAATATATCAAAATATACACTTATCAAATTCCCCCACACTTAACCCTTGCTCGTCCTCAAGCAAGCCTATAACAGACCTAAACTAATCCACTTTCGTAGAAAATTATGATTGTATTTATCATATAAAACAAGCCTTTAAACCCCTAGGTGGCCTATAGAGGACAAGTTATAGTCTCGTGAGGGTTTCTAGCTATGATATCCACAAACACCTATGATAACTAACTTCCAACTATTATTCTCAGGAAACAACAAAGTAATATGAAAATAAAATCAAACAAGTGTTGAATCTAACTCTTAGTCATCCAAAAATTAATACATTTTCACAATAAGCATACTCAAATGTGTAGGTGAATAGTTAATGTCAACAGTGATGAAACCATGCATGCTTCAAATAAGTGAATTTCCATAAAACCTCACAAAAACTATCACCCAATCTCTAATGGAAGAGTTAAACATCATAGGCTCTTCCTTTGGTATAAAAGAATAGGATGCAATAAATGTTCTAAAAACTTCATGGGACTAGAGACATATAATTTCCCAAAGAAGAATTCTCATACTCTATGAATTTCAACACTAGGGCCTATTGTTATTGAATTGGACCCCTCTTCATCATTCTTACTGATTTGGCAACATCTCATTTTTAGTTTCAACTCATAATATTTTTAATACTTTGCATTCTTTTTAGAAAAGAAACTTCCCCACACTTGTCTTATATTCTAACCCAAATTTCTTTTGCAATCTCACATTGTCAATAGAATGTCTCTTAAGCTCCAAATTATTTTTAGAACAAGGGTAGAATAATAGTATATTTAACCTATGTAAGAATATATGGTTAACACAAAAAAAGACTTATTTATTAAAAGGCTAAAAGTGGCTCACTCTGGGGGATGTTCTCTTAGAACATCACATAGGGAACAAGCTGATTTAACAATAATGCTAGAAAGCTTAATGCTTTAATCAATTTTCAAGTGGTGCTTAATTAGTCGTCCACCTTAACAGACTAAAAGGAAAAGTTTTAACACTCAACCCCTCTATGTCAAAAATCTAAGTGATGATTAAATTGAGGGCATAAGAATTATCTATTTTGACATGCTTGTCTCCACACCGAATAACATAACTTTTTGTGCAAAAAGATTTGAATATATTTATCAGAAAATAATATTAAGCAAAGAACAACATCAAAGTCCAAAACAACACCCATCATCAATCAAACCACATCATTCATGCTTAATTTTAATCCTTGAAGTTGGAAGAACATCTACGACTCAACAAAAATTGATAATTCACAAACTTTTGTTAAAAACTTCACAAACTTGCCGTGTTATGAGAAAAAAAATATAGGGGTACATCTCAAGAGTGTTAGAGTTACTTTTTACTCTATCACCCTTTCTCATAGTTTCAAACGGACTAAAAGAAAACACATTTGAATTTTTTTTTCTTTTTTTTAAAAAAAATTAGAAAAACACACATTGAACACACAAGACATGATATCAACTATCCCTTCCCCCGACCTAATCGAGACATTGTCTCCAATGTCGAAAGATAAGAAAGTAGAGTTTAGAAGATATTACATGAATTATGACTTATTGAAAATAAAATTAAAACAACACAACATATACACTATTAGTTGAAACCATTAAGGATAAATTTCACAGGCTGAGAGTCAAATTCATTTTGTATTTTCGACCACTGTCCCTGTTGGACCAATCCACATAGGCCAAGGTTGGATCAGGTTCTGGCACATATGTTAGAAATTGATCAATCAGTTGTTCAGGTACTGCATCAAAAACGAGGATTCATCTCACAGACAGTAAAACAAAACCTTTTTCCACAGCATGATCTACAAAAGATAACAAACCATTAACATTAAAAATACCTACAGGTTTCTGGTGAATATTGAGTTGTGTCCAAGAGATAACTTGGAATAACTTCTCCAATATACCAGAACCACCAGGTAGAGTGATGAATGCATCCAAATTATTTAACATGTTAGATATTCTATCCCGAGTATGTAACATTTTTAGCTCATCTTCGATGGTCATACTTGTGATATTCTTTACTGTTAAAGATTTTGGGATAACTCCTAAAATTTTGACTCCTCCTATATAAGTAGAAGTAGCAACACTCCCCATTAACCCCAGACTGCCTCCCCATACACTAAATAAATTTTTCTTTCTGTTAAAATTCTACCAAGGTTATTGGCTGCCCCTATATACTCACCAATTTTTCTTGGATTGGTTCTACAAAAGATACAAATACAGTTGAACTTGCAAGTGGAAGACCATTCCATTTTCTTTCTTTACTTTTTTTTTAAAGTGAATTGTGCAAAAATGGAGTGAGAACAGTGCTATTTATTGAGGTTTGAATAGGGAATGAATTTATTGCACATCTTTTTCTTTTATCAGAAAGGTTGAAAATAAGGACACAATGTTTGAAAAGAAATTAACCACTACACGTGAATGTACATGTAGTTATACTGTGTCTTACATCTTCCTCTGGTTTTATGTCCAATAATGGCTTAAACGCCCTCTATGGGTCGAGGATATGCTTTTCATCTAGTTTTCTTATAAATTGGCAAATAGGGTCTTTTAATATCAGACTCCCAAAACTATAATGCTCATATTCATCCCAAAAGTAATTCTATAAATCAAGAATTGCATAATGCACTAATCCACATGAATGCATCTCGAGAGTCAATATAATGTCATCTAAATACTCTTTACTCATTCAATCCATAATGAATTAAATTTTATCTTCTCAATTTTTAGAAACCATTCCAAAGAAACTACACTTTGTGTTGCAAGTCCATCGAGCACATTTGTGACAAACTTTTGCCCTTTATTTTTTTGAATATGTGTTTTTACCCAGGCATGTATCTAGTAAGAAAGTTCGAAAACTCATATGAAAACTCACTTGCTACTCTTACCTTTGCTTCAATTATCTATCGTATGTCCCCTACAATGCCGTTGTGCATAAACATCCTTAATCTTTTAATCCTGATTTTATAAAATTTTAAAATTATATTTTTAGGTAGAAAAGAAATTATTTCTTGAGAGTTAGAAGAATGCCATCCATTTTGAAAAGAACTGGAAAAGAGAATGGGAAAAAGAGAGAAACTTTGTACAGAGATTTCAGTTGTTTGAAAAATTGATAAGTTTGCTTTCAATAGATACAAAGTTCCATTATCCATCACTTAATTAGGAAAGATCCCAAGTTTTGATAATTTTCATGACTTTTGCAGAAAGTGTAAGTGTCTTTGAAAAGAGTGGGTCCATAAAATCCACATTGCAAGAGTGTCTTTGCAGCAGTTTTCTTTATCAAAAAGGGACTACCATGTGCTCTTGCATGACAACATTTAAAAATAAAATACTACCTATCACATTGTCAACACGCATTTTCGATTAGGACAAAATAAAATAGAAAAAAGTAAAAAAAAATAAATGGATAAAAAGAAAAGAGAAAGAGAGTTAGAGAAAGTAAATCTATGATTATCGATTCTCATAGTCTTCTATTTTATTCATTCGGTTACCTCCCATCAAGCGCTTAGTTTAATATCCTCAGCTCGATATTGCCTCCTTCATCACTCATCAACTTATGCTGCCAAAGCCATCGTCCATCATTTTCACCGCTTATAATTTTGAAGCACTTCGGTATTAGTAATGAACTTGGCCAAAGCTCTTCCAAATTTAATGTATTCTCTTAGGGTGGGTAACTAGGCGCCAGAGGTTTGGCCAAGTTTTCATTGGATTGAGAGGTACCTTGGCCATCTTCATATGCAAAATTTAGGTGATTCCTCCAATTAGGGCTATATATTTAGGAATAAGGATTGTTTGCTTACCTATTGAAATTTCCAACATAATTGGCTTGCTCGGATGAGGATGAAAATAGGTTCCCCACATGACACTCAGTACTATAGTATCCATCTCTACATAAATCACATGTGATGGTTTGCACCATCATCGCCGAAGCACAGATGTTATTAATCTTCTTGTTCAATGCTTTGATTTGAGTTGAAAATGGTGGAGTATGTGTTGATGGTGTGCACTGTTGCTACCTTCTTTCCCAAACTTCTATCCATTTTTCATTGGTAACTATTAGACGCCATTTCCTCTAACAACTTATATGCCTCATCCAGAGTTTTCCATATGATTGTGCCTATCGACGTTGCATCAATCATAGCTTGGTTGGCAAGTGACAAACTATTGTAGAATGTTTGTACTTGAAGCCATGTAGGCAAACTATGGTGTGGGTACCTTCTCAACAAATCCTTGCACATCTCCCAACCTTCATACAAGGACTTCAACTCAAATTGCACAAATGTAGTATTGTCGATCCTCATTTTGGTGATTTTGGAAGGTGGAAAATATTTTGCAAGAAATGTTTATGCCATGGCCTCCCATGTGGTAATTGATCTAGTGCGTAATGAATTAAGTCAACTCTTGGCGTTGTCCCTCAAGGAAAATGCAAACAGTCTCACCTAAAAGCATCATCTATCACTCCATTATGCTTAAAAGTATCACAATTCTCCAATAAGTTTGCAATGTAGGCATTGGGGTCATCACTAGGCAAACCACTATATTACATCAAAGTTGAATCACTTGAATGATGCTAGTTCAATCTCAAAAGAGTTTTTGCTTTTATTTTCGGCCTACTGATACTTGAATTGGTCCCTTTGACTGAAGGATTAGTATGGCCCAACAATGATCTATTCTTCACATCTCTCTCATTATCGGCTATACTTTTCTCTTTTGATTCCATTTAAAAAAATAAAGAGTTATCTCTATTTGTGGGTCGTATGGCTCAACATTCCATGTATATAACCGAGTTATGCACCACCAACACCTATAATAAAGAATAAACACTCTCAAAGTAGCTTGCATAAAAAGTAAACTAAGAAAGACAAAAATAAAACAATGATATAAAAATAAAGCAAATACAATGGTCAAACTATAGCTAGATAAATCGACCTCAATATTGCAAAAACATAATCCCTAACAATGGCACCAAAAACTTGGTGTGGCTTACACTAATTGCAATCTAATTTTGCAAGTGTATAGGCTAACAAGTAATAAAGTGTTTGAGTATACGGATGTCGTGTCCCTAGAGAGTATGTGAGCAACTACTAAAGTATAGATAATTCAACTATATTTAACTTATCAAAAGTTTGGTAGATTGATTTGAAAACTTAAAACTAGAAATTAACAAGCAATAAAAATAATCAAGGAAAACAAGGGATTTAGACTTAGGTGGAGAAGTGTCATGATGTTGGATTGTCGTTCTATTGCATTGTGAATTCTTATAAGTTAGTGATTAGGACTGAAAACAAATTGTGTGATAGCAAGAACTCCAATTTTATATGATATAGTTTTCCAAGATGCATCACATCTATTACTAAAGAGCAATCGGTACATTCCTATATAGTTTAAGCTATCAAATAATAAATTAGGCTTTGTGGTTTCCTCTAACTTTTGACAATCAAGTCTATGACTACTGCATGTGCCAACTCCTATATTTCTATAGTGATCTGACCCACGATATACACTACACAAGCACTTGTGACATTACCTCCCGATCTCAATCACAACACCAAGGATCATCTCAAATTGGCCAAATTTCAAGAAGCATTAAACACAATGCATGCTCCTCACAAATCAATAGTTATCCACATCACATATAAATTAACAATTCACAACTTCATAGAAATGACTTTCCAAGCCTTGGCAAAGTTGAGTTTATTTCATAATGAAATAGAGCAAACAACACTTATTTGTCAACATCATGCCTTTACAATATTTTTTAGAATTAAACCAAATCAAAAGAAAACAAAAGTAAAAGTTACAACCCCTTTGGAGAGTCTTCACTTTTAGCTTTAGATTCTCCTTGGCTAAAGTAGTTCCTTCTACCCTTTGTCTTGAATCCCCAATTTCTTGATAATGGGTGTGTGTGTTCGGTGTAGTGAGTGGAGAACTATGGAAAAATGGGTGTTTTTTAGTAGAGAGAAAAACTGTGTGAGAATTTAAGTGTAGAGTGTGTGTGGTTGATGAATTGTGTGTTGAATATTGTTTATCTAGTGTGTTGTTCAAGAAATTATATGTAAGCATGTGTGTATCTCTCATTTGTATGATGTAATTATGTGTATATAATGTATATAATAAAGTGTCACATAGTGTGTGAGGGTGTGTAGTGTTGTATAACAAGAAAGATTTCATGCCATGGATTAGATTGCCACTTATCCCTCACAATTCTGCATATATTTTTTTTTAACACTGTACCATTCGCTCCGTCCCATGATGCTAAATAGGGGTGTCGCGGCACTTCGAAAGTGGCTGCTCATTACCAAAATTTTGACCCTTGCGCTGCGGCAAGACCTAGGGCGTGTCATGGTTCAAGGTCTCCTTTCATCAGGCATCGCGGCGCCAAATGGTGTGTGTTACAGCACCTCTAAATCTAGACCTTACTACCTAATTTTGGGCACTCGCACCACGACACCAAATGGGGGGTGTCACAATGCAAAACTATTTTTCTCTAATTTTTATCATTTTTCACCATGTCTTCACTCCATTATACCTTCTTGCTCGCTACACATAATTATCACAAATTAAGGCACAATTGTATCAATTGTAAGGTAAAAACATGTGGAATTGTGCTCATAGAGGTGTCGGAAATATCACACTTTATGAACCTATCACTACTACTCTAAGAATTAAGGTCTAAGAGAAAGAGTGAGAAAAAGTTCGCAAATGAAATAGAATACAAAACTGGGCAAGGCTAGGGGATTAATTTGGACAAGATAGGTTTATGCAACCATTGCAGTATGAAGGGGCATTGAAAAAGAAAATTCAAGTATGGACTTGCTTAAATGAATTAGAAGGGGTTCTAATTCAAACCTTGGATTTGAAAGGGTTTTGATTCATACCTTGGATTTGAAAGGGTTTTGATTCATGCTTTGGATTAGAAAAGGTTTGGATTCATACTTTGAGTTAGAAAGGGTTTTAATTCAAATTTAGTGTTAGTAATTCTTCTTGGGTATTAGATACCGGATATGATCTCATCCTTACAAAGAGATATAAAAGATGACAAGAAAAATGAGAGTAAGAGAAAGAACAATCCTTAAGCTTGGAGTTGAAGTAAATGTTGCCTCATTGGTTGAAGGAATGGTCCACTTAGTTGTATATGGAATTAGGGTAGCACTAATTATTTGCCTTTGATGTGAAATGACTTGAAAGAGCAGGATTTTTGTTAAATGATAAAAGGTTTGATCGAAAAATCAAAGAATAAAAATGTTCCATGCTTCTTTATGTTCATGCATACTGTCACAAAATTCCATGTTACAAGATTCAACAAAAAAAGAATTAATTAGATAATCTTAGTTTCACATACTTGTGGAATGTGAGATTAGGTCATATCTATTAGATGAGAGTTCACAAGATTGCACGAATGCTTAACCTTCTGGATAAGCTTCATATGCTAACCTATAAATCTTATCGTAAGGGAAAAATAACCAAATCATCATTCATTAGATAAATAGAGCATTGCACAAATCTTTTAGATTTCATCCATACGGGTGTATGCAGGCTACTAAGTGTTGGTGCTCGAGGAAACTACTACCACTTCATTATCTTTACCAATGATCTATTAAGGTATGGGTAAGTTTACCTTTAGAGATAAAGTCTATATTCTTTGAATGGTTTAAGGAACTTAGCCATAAGATGGAGAAAAGAATTAAGAGAAGTATAAGTCTTCGATTCAATCAAGGAGATAAGTACTTGAGCTTAAAGTTTCTTGATTATATAAGAAAACTTAGATTCTCATAGAGTAAAACCATGATGAGTTTCACTGAATATCCTTGTTCATTCTGGGGATACACCTTGGAATCAACGACATTTTTATTAAATAAGATTGTTATTGAAGTCGATGCCTAAAATATCATATTGGATATGATGTGGAAAAACCCTTATAAATACCAAAGGGTATGAAATGGCTATTTATGAAATGCAGTTAGTAGGAGATAGGTCGGATGCAGAATCTAACTTATGCAAATTTGTGGGGTATCCAAAGGAATTTAGTAGATACAATTTCTATGATTCCTTTAAACAAAGGTGTTTGTTTTGAGGAATGCTACCTTCTTGAGAAAAATGTGTTTCTATTGAATAGAAATGGATAGATCATAGAACTTGAAGAAGTTCAATAACCACAATTTGTCCCATAAATAGCAACGGTGCATTAACAAATTACTAAACTTCTAGTACGCAAAAACTCCAAGGAGATCTGAAAAGGATCTCGAGACTGCCTATAACAAAAGGATCTCTTGTTGGAAAACAACAAAGAGGATCTCTTTTTAGACTTTGATCCAAGGAAAAAAGATGTATAGCATCAGTTCGAGAAAATGGCAAAGTACCATTTAAGATAAACTCCATGTACTCCAACAAAGAATGAACCTTAGTTGACCCACGATAGGGTAATATACCCATAGGTTGCAAATGGGTCTGCAAGCAAAGGCTTGGAGTACATGGGGAGGTGTTGACCTATAAGGCAGGACTGGTAGCAAAGGGTTACGTTGAAAGTCAAAGTGTTGACTAATGAGGAAGCCTTTTACCAAATAATTCCAATTTTGTTGTTATCTTGCTGACCACATCTATGTATTATGACTACTAAGATATAGATGATATGAGGACTACCTTCCTCAATAAGGGTATTGAGATAGGAGACCTAGCAGCCTAAGGCCTTCATATCCCATCGATGCAAGTAAAAGGTTTGCAAGTATCAAAAGTCCACTGATGGACTCAAAATAAATTTCCCAAAGTTGGAACATTCAAGTTACTGAGTTAATCAAATGGTTTGATTCCCTCAGTAATATAGATTAACCAAGTGTGTACAAGAAGGTTAGTGGGAGCATAGTGATAACATTCTACGCATAGTGATGGTATAGGAATGTTATGGTCAACTAAGACTTGTTATCTACTAAGTTCTTCTTGAGAAATTTGAGAAAACATCCTAGATATTGGGGATTTAGATCTATAAAGATCTTAAAGGATGTTTGAACTATCCAAAATCCACATACATAAATGCTAAAGGGTTTAACATGGAGGAATTCAAGAGGAGATTCCTGCTTGTGAGTCATAGTTTTTCTTTTTCAAAGTCTATATCCCTAAAGACATATGGAGGAAAGAGAAAAGAATGACTCATGTACTTATATATCCTCTAGGAAGCATAATGTATGTAAATCTAAGTATGAGACATGATATCATAAATGCTCTGAGTGTTACGAGTAGATGTCAGTCAATTGCATGCGTAAAATATTAAAAGCCATATAGAAGATCTCCTGCACTTACAAAGTACTGAATATATCTTCTTGGAGTACGGTTACGGAGAACTGAAGCTGGGATGATACATCTAGCTTTTACTCCAAAGTAGACAATTTGATGTTTATGTTTAGAATTGTGTTTATCCTAAACAATGGGCGGTCAATTGGAATGAGTTCCAATCTTGAGACCACCATGGATTACACCATCGAGATTGAATACATCACTGCATGCGATGCTGTGAATGAAGGGGTTTTGAAGAAAAATTTCAACCAAGGGTTAGGAGTAGTTCTAGTTATTGTTGATCCAGTATCTATCTGTTGTGATAACAAATAGGTAATTGCACAATCAAAAGTGTCAAGATCTCATCATATATCCAAGCACATAATAAAGTGATACCATTTTATTTGAGTAACTATTAGTAGAGATGACTTAATTGTAGAATGAGTTGCCTCGGCAGAAAAAGATAGCAAATCCACATATTAGACTCTTAAGGAAAATAGTATTCTAAGGACATCTTGGAAAGATGGACCTAAGATATTAGGCAATTAGCTCTAAGGCAAGTGGGAGATTGTTAGAGTAGTGTCCGGCATGCCACTTAATAGTTGTTTCTATACTCTAGTGAATATATAATCTTATTAGAAATATATTAACAATTTGACAATTCAAGGCAATTCATTATCTTTAATTGCATATAAGATATTAGATTAAGTCCCTATGGGGATGGTTGCGCATATGATGGATCATGGAATATACCTCTATGCCTTTGGCATTAAACTAGTTTTGAGTCGAGAGTTCATTGATATAGGACATCAATATGCTTGTAAAACTTGCACACACGATGCATGCTCAAAAGAAGGATGTATCACTCTATAGGTATTAGTGTGGTGATGCTAATGTACGTGTACGGGTGATTGTTGGGGAATGAGTACACCGAATAAGCCCATGGGAAATTCTCAATTGGAAACATTGTTCGTCGAATGAGAATTTCTTAGTTATGATAGTGCAAGAATTAGTCCTTTGACTTCTGGCACCATGGTAACCTTATGCACGACAACATGAGCTTTGATGTATTTTCTAATTACACGATAATCACAAGTGATTTATGTTCGGTGTTTATGATAGTCATGTATGGAGGTTAATGAGTGGCTAATAAATAATTAGTCACCTATCTGGCAGATTAGGTGAATTTCCTAAGCATTCCACGGTCTTTGACTCATAATTTTTTGGCCAAAATAGGATAAATAGCAGATGAGGGTATTCTAATGATTCATCATGAGTCAATATGACTAGGAATGAGATCATAGTTATTAAGTCAATGGGTTTTGACTAATAATCTAAGTCCAAGACTTAATTGAGAGATTAGCTGATGGAAGAACCCAACTTGCTTGGTAGTTGCAATAGAAATAGGTTCATTTGCTACTTCACCTAAGACTAGGTTGACTTATGAGGTTCTTGGAATTAAGGAATTCAAGACAAAATTAATTAATTAAAATATTAATTTATTCACTAAGTTGCAATAGTTGCAAGCCTACAGCTAGCTTAGTTGTAAGCCTAATGGGTTACACACAAAACGAGTTTGATCACTTCTATCTAGAATAATATCCAAGGAGTTGGATCAAGTTAATTAATGGAAATTATTTAACTTGGAGCTAGAATTGATTTCAAGAGTTCAATTAATTCATCTATTTAAATAATAAAATTATTTAATTAGACCTAATTATGATTAGGGGTCTCTTCGAGAGTGAATTAATTAATTAATTAGATTAGTTAATTAATGGGCCTAAATTGATATAAGGAGTTAAATTAATTTGATAAATTTAAATAATATGATTATTTAATATTATTTAAATTGGGCCTAATTTAATTAGGTGGCTATGTGGAACTAATTAATTAAATGATAGGATCAATTAATTAAATTGAAATTAATTGATGGAGATTAATTAAGGTTCAAACCTAAAGTTAATGGGCTCGTAGGAGAAACTCATTAAGTCTTTAATTGGAGAACTAAAGACTCCATGTCTTAGATG
The DNA here is from genome assembly GCA_019321725.1 of Paulownia fortunei. Classification (NCBI taxonomy): domain Eukaryota; kingdom Viridiplantae; phylum Streptophyta; class Magnoliopsida; order Lamiales; family Paulowniaceae; genus Paulownia; species Paulownia fortunei. The sequence continues at coordinate 16,360 of JAGSPU010000763.1, forward strand.
AAAACCAATTAAGACTTAGAGTCTTATATTGAAAGAAATCAAAGACTCCTATTTTTTATGAAAATTGATAAGATAAGAAGTGAAGAGTTAGACAAAGCTTGGAAATGGGTGAAAACCTAATTAGATTAGGATTGAACCTTCTTGTATACAAATATCCAAGAAGGGCATGAATTTGGGGGTCTTGAAAGCCAAAAATTTCGTCAACTCCCCCTCTATTGATATTCATTCTTTCTAGTTTTACTTTAGCATTTCATTGGCCCATAAGGTGAAGGACTTTGAATTGCTATCCTCCTCACGAACTCTTAGTAGGAATCCAAAATGTAATTCGACTTTCAGCACTTCATTAGAAACTGATTCGCTTGAAAAATCCATGTGTCTTCTATCTCAAGATATCTACACCACGAGCAAGATCACAATTCAATTTTTTTGGTACAAAATATTGATTTTTTATTTTTAGTTAAGATTTTGGGAGTGCAATTCAATTTTTAAATTAACTAGTGATTGAAGAATTAAATTGATATCAAAAGGGTGGAACCTTTGGATGGAAGGAATAATTTCTTGTGAAATAAATGACCAAGAGAGAAAGTTATCTAAAATATAATCATCGACAATGGCCTAAAAAATATGAGGTGGTGAAAACCAACATACTAGCAAGTGTGCTAGTCTCAAGTAACAAAGTGTAAATGTTCTGGGTTATCGTACCCAAGGGATTATATAAACAAGCATTGAAATTAGAACTCCTAACGTTATTTAGACGATAGAACAAAATTACATGTACAAGCAAAGAAATATTTACAAAAGAGTTACAAATCGTTTAGTAATGAAGAAAGTAAAGGTAGAGGTTAAAGCTTCACGTTCACCAATTTATTTCAATGTAGCATTCGGCTTATTATGGTTAAAAAATTATTTCTTCATGTGACAATGGAATTTTGAATGTTATCAATAATATTTCTCAAGATATACTGATTCTACTATTATTATAACAATCTACTACATCTTTATGTAGATTTAACTAGAAAAAAGTGCATTGACAAATACATAAAAGAATTATGCTTATGACTATTGGCTATTGCATGTATAAATTCTTATATCTTCGTATTCAATTAATCCATGGCATGTATTACCAAAGCATTTAAATGAAACCTCTTGGTCTTAATTATAAGAAATAGCTCTACTAAGTGGCGTGCTTCTACTGGTATTAAGATCATAATACCAGCTCATCATGAAATCAAATCACTTTTACCATAAATAAATAAGAATACTACAATTCCATCAATCGCCTAACCATAGCTTTAACTTAAGAAAATTAGCTCACAATGAAACACACAAACTGAATAAATAGGAATTCAATATTCTTGTTCAATATTTTTCCTAAATGAATCAATGATAAAACAAAAGAACAACCAAGATGAAAATAAAAAACCATTCTAGTTGAGAAAGTACGTGCAAGTTAGAAATTATTTTCTTTTTTCTCTTCTTTGTTTCTTCATCTTTCTCTTCTCTCCTTCTCTTTAGAATACTATCTAAGGAATTAAAATATATTTATGTTTAAAATATTGGATACATATTGTATATTTCATTATTTTAATCGCATTTTTGAGATTTTTAATTTTTTGAGATATTTTATATTTTAGAGTTGTTGTGCTCGTAGAATTTACTATATACTTTTAAATTATATTTCATAAAATGTAGTTGAATTTTCAATAGTTGAATCTTTTAAACCTCCTAAATTATCTTTAAGAATTAAAACAAAATATTCAATACACATTATTTATTTTTGTATTGAGTTTACATTGTATTTTTTTTACAATTGTAACTTTTTAAAAATTTATAATTTTGACTTATTATGCTAGTAAGATTTTGTAAATACTTTTAAATCAAATTTCACAAAATAAAGAAAAGCCTTTAATCCCACTTTTAAAAATACATTATACAGTTTAGTTATTCTAAATTAAATTATTTAATATTATCTAAGGATTTAAAATATATTTATTTTTAAAATATTGGATACATATTGTATATTTTATTATTTTTCACGCATTTTTCAGATTTTTAATTTTTTAGATATTTTATATTTTTGAGTTATAGTGTGCTCGTATAATTAGTATACACTTTTAAATTATATTTCATAAAATGTAGATAAAGTTTCAATAGTTGAATCTTTTAAACCTACTAATTTACCTTTAAGAATTAAAACAAAATATTCAATACACATTATTTATTTTTGTATTTAGTTTACACTGTATTTTTTTTACAGTTGTAACATTTTAAAAATTTATAATTTTGACTTATTGTGTTAGTAAGATTTTGTATATACTTTTAAATAAAATTTCACAAAATAAAGAAAATCTTTAATCCCACTTTTAAAAATACATTATACAATTTAGTTATTCTAAATTAAATTGTTTAATACTATCTAAGGAATTAAAATATATTTATTTTTAAAATATTGGATACATATTGTATATTTCATTATTTTAATCGCATTTTTGAGATTTTTAATTTTTTGAGATATTTTATATTTTAGAGTTGTTGTGCTCGTAGAATTTACTATATACTTTTAAATTATATTTCATAAAATGTAGTTGAATTTTCAATAGTTGAATCTTTTAAACCTCCTAAATTATCTTTAAGAATTAAAACAAAATATTCAATACACATTATTTATTTTTGTATTGAGTTTACATTGTATTTTTTTTACAGTTGTAAAATTTTAAAAATTTATAATTTTGACTTATTGTGTTAGTAAGATTTTGTATATACTTTTAAATAAAATTTCACAAAATAAAGAAAATCTTTAATCCCACTTTTAAAAATACATTATACAATTTAGTTATTCTAAATTAAATTGTTTAATACTATCTAAGGAATTAAAATATATTTATTTTTAAAATATTGGATACATATTGTATATTTTATTATTTTTATCGCATTTTTCAGATTTTTAATTTTTTAGATATTTTATATTTTTGAGTTATTGTGCTCGTATAATTTAGTACACACTTTTAAATTATATTTCATAAAAGGTATATAAATTTTCAATAGTTGAATCTTTTAAACATACTAATTTACCTTTAAGAATTAAAACAAAATATTCAATATACATTTTTTATTTTTGTATTTAGTTTACATTGTATTTTTTTTACAGTTGTAACTTTTTAAAAATTTATGATTTTGACTTACTGTGTTAGTAAGATTTTGTATATACTTTTAAATCAAATTTCACAAAATAAAGAAAAGCCTTTAATCCGACTTTTGAAATTACATTATACAATTTAGTTATTCTAAATTCAATTGTTTAATATTATCTAAGGATTTAAAATATATTTATTTTTAAAATATTGGATACATATTGTATATTTCATTATTTTTCTCGCATTTTTCAGATGTTTAATTTTTTAGATTTTTTATATTTTTGAGTTATTGTGCTCGTATAATTTAGTATATACTTTTAATTATATTTCATAAAATGTAGACAAATTTTCAATAGTTGAATCTTTTAAAGCTATTAATTTACCTTTAAGAATTAAAACAAAATATTCAATACACATTACATATTCTTGTATTCAGTTTACATTGTATTTTTTTCTACATTTGTAACTTCTTAAAAATTTATAATTTTGACTTATTGTGGTAGTAAGATTTTGTATATACTTTTAAATCAAATTTCACAAAATAAAGAAAAGCCTTTAATCCGACTTTTGAAATTACCTTATACAATTTAGTTATTCTAAATTCAATTGTTTAATATTATCTAAGGATTTAAAATATATTTATTTTTAAAATATTGGATACATATTGTATATTTCATTATTTTTCTCGCATTTTTCAGATGTTTAATTTTTTAGATTTTTTATATTTTTGAGTTATTGTGCTCGTAATTTAATATATACTTTTAAATTATATTTCATAAAATGTAGACAAATTTTCAATAGTTGAATCTTTTAAAGCTATTAATTTACCTTTAAGAATTAAAACAAAATATTCAATACACATTATATTCTTGTATTCAGTTTACATTGTATTTTTTTTACATTTGTAACTTCTTAAAAATTTATAATTTTGACTTATTGTGGTAGTAAGATTTTGTATATACTTTTAAATCAAATTTCACAAAATAAAGAAAAGCCTTTAATCCGACTTTTGAAATTACATTATACAATTTAGTTATTCTAAATTCAATTGTTTAATATTATCTAAGGATTTAAAATATATTTATTTTTAAAATATTGGATACATATTGTATTTTTTATTATTTTTATCGCATTTTTTAGATTTTTAATTTTTTAGATATTTTATATATTTTTGAGTTATAGTGTGCTCGTATAATTAGTATACACTTTTAAATTATATTTCATAAAATGTAGATAAATTTTCAATAGTTGAATCTTTTAAACCTACTAATTTACCTTTAAGAATTAAAACAAAATATTCAATACACATTATTTATTTTTGTATTTAGTTTACACTGTATTTTTTTACAGTTGTAACATTTTAAAAATTTATAATTTTGACTTATTGTGTAGTAAGATTTTGTATATACTTTTAAATAAAATTTCACAAAATAAAGAAAATCTTTAATCCCACTTTTAAAAATACATTATACAATTTAGTTATTCTAAATTAAATTGTTTAATACTATCTAAGGAATTAAAATATATTATTTTTAAAATATTGGATACATATTGTATATTTTATTATTTTTATCGCATTTTTCAGATTTTTAATTTTTTAGATATTTTATATTTTTGAGTTATTGTGCTCGTATAATTTAGTATACACTTTTAAATTATATTTCATAAAATGTAGATAAATTTTCAATAGTTGAATCTTTTAAACATACTAATTTACCTTTAAGAATTAAAACAAAATATTCAATATACATTTTTATTTTTGTATTTAGTTTACATGTATTTTTTTTACAGTTGTAACTTTTTAAAAATTTATAATTTTGACTTATTGTGTTAGTAAGATTTTGTATATACTTTTAAATCAAATTTCACAAAATAAAGAAAAGCCTTTAATCCGACTTTTGAAATTACCTTATACAATTTAGTTATTCTAAATTCAATTGTTTAATATTATCTAAGGATTTAAA
>JAGSPU010000665.1:0-23871 GCA_019321725.1 Paulownia fortunei
GAAGAGATGTATGTGGAACAACCTTCAGGATTGATTCTCAATCAACTCACCAATAGACTACTTCTACAGACTTGATAAAGTACTTTATAGAACGAAGCAAGCACCGCGAGCTTGGTATGGTATGCTTTCTTAATTTCTTATACAGAAAGGGTTCGACAAAGGTAAAGTCGACACAACTTTATTTAAATTACAACATGAATCAGATATTTTACTCATCAAATTTATGTTCATAACATCATTTTTTATTATATTAACAAAAAGTCATGTCAGAGATTTTTCTAGCTGATGCAGATAAAATTTGAAATGAGTATGATGGATGAGCTGAATTTCTTTCTTGGACTACAAGTAGCTCAGTGAAGGAGTATTTATCAATCAAGCCAAATATACAAGTGATATCCTGTAGAATTTAGACTAAAAAAGTGCATTCCAGCACGACTTCACTTAACTACCACTAGACCTGAAATTTTTTTATTGTTGATATATGTGCTCGTTTTCAATCTAATCCCAACGAATCACTTTATAATGTTGAAAAGAGAATTCTAAAGTACTTAAAAGGAACACTTAACATGGGACTTTGGTACCCTAGGAATTCTACTCTTAATATTGTTGGGTATTCAAATGCTATTTACGCAGGTGCCAAAATAGATAAAAAAAAAGCCCTAGTAGAATATGTCAAATGCTAGGCAGTCAACTAGTATCATGGTTCAGTAGACATAGACTTCGATAGCCATGTCTACATTAAATGATAAGTATATTGCAATAGGGAATTATTGTGCTCAGATTCTCGATGCATCAATAATTAAGAGATAATGGAATTGATACGATGCTGACTCCAATCTATTGTGACAATACTAATGCTATTGTGATTACACCAAACCTACTACTTTACTCAAGGACAAAAAATATTGACATATGACATTATTTTGTTAGAGACCAAGTGGAAAAGAAAAATATATCCATTAAATACATCAACACTGAGAATCAACTGGATAATATAATCATCAAAACCCTTTGTGATTCTAGGTTTGTCTTTTTATGAAGATAACTGGGCATGCTTGATTTAATGTTTAAGGCATGCAATTTAGGGAGAAGACTTAATAGCTAGTTAACTAATGAGATTATAGATGTATTTCTCAGATTATTATCATGCTTATGGTCTGTGTTAATTGGGAGCTGAGTTAAAATCAACTCAAAAATCATTTTTATCAGTAGATTTATTTTTTTATTGAGAAATATTCTATAAATATCAACCCCATGACTTTTTCATACACAACTTATAATCATGCATCTATTATCAGAGGTACAAGTTTTCAAAATACTATTCATTGGGAAGCATTGATTATTGATGTTTTTACCTCAACTGTTATAATTTAACCATCACCAGAGTATTACACGTCTACCTATTACAATAGGATTCAATGTCATTTTAAAACTATTTTATCTTTTTGAAAAGTCATTTCTTTAGATTTTGTTGGGAGACGAAGAGATATGCATCCTTTTTGCATCTATAGATAAGGCAACTCAAATTTCTATTTCTTTGAAAAGCTAACGAACTTTTTCGATCTTTGTAAAAACTTTTATCAATCTATCATATCTCTCAAAAATTGTTCAAATCTCACCACAAGACCTCCTTTTTTGCTTATAAATATTATCACTTTAAGTGTTCTCCACAAGGAAACACTCTTGCTATGAACAGTCTTGTGTTTCTATGAGTTTTTTGGTTATGTATTGAACCAGCCAATATTAAAAATCGATAGAGCAAAATCAAAGAATAAGAAGAAGAAAATGAGAAATGCTACTTAATGAACAGGTCAGAAGAATAGAAGGAAGATGGCATTTGCTGTAAGACCTAGAAAAATCCTTGTGAAGGAGGTATTGTTGGGTTCACTATACCGCGGGGTGAGTGCAGTAGAAATAAAATTTTTAGTTAAGCATGCTTAAACACATTTAAGCATATACCCCATTACGCAACAATTTTAACGATCATGCATTCATATAAGTCTTAAATTGGATTTTTACCTTAACAGCACTTCGATTGATGTAGAGATGGTGGTAATCAATTCCCGTCTATGAATCAAAAAATTGATTAGCAGAGTTCTAAGTATACCTGCTATAAGAAAAGTCCATACGAATGGACAAGAACCACCAAGTTACTATTTCTCTAGTAATGATAATTCATTTTTCTTTAATCGTTTATGGAGTGAAACAAGAATCCCTAATCTAACCAGTGGAATTAAGAATCGTGTGTTTTACACAATAACCAAAAATGATTCTTGATTATTCTTGAAAGAATAAAAGATGGAGAGAATAGTTTGAAGAGTGCTAGAGAGAATTTTTCCTCCATTTTTTTCTTTTTCTCTTGGCCGAAAAAATGCATCTCTTCTTTAGGATTTTTTTGTAAATCTATTTTGTATCCAAGAAGTGGCCAAAAAGGTGTTTGGATACATGACTTAGAATTTTTGGCATTTCCATGGATAACTATTTACTGATTTGCACATACATTACCTAGTGTCTAGATAGATTACCTAGATTTTTTGGCCTTTTCTTGGATAACCTAACCAATATTTGCACATACATTACCTAGTGTCTAGATACATTACCTAAAACTTTTGGCCTTTCCTTGAATAACCATTGATTGTTTTTCGCACAATAAGCATGTGAAAAAATCGGCCACTATGAAAGTTGTGATGAGGATTTTGATTAATCTTCAATCAATTAAAAATCCTCCAATAGCTTGCCATATTTGGATGACTATTGTCTCCTTTTTGCAAAATAATCCTCCATCTTTTATTATCTTCCAATTAGCTTGATAAGCCTTTACTAATGGGCTGCATGAATTATGGGCTTGGATATTTAATCTAACTAGAAGTTCATCAATCAATCTCAATTAATTGACTAAGCCCAAATTCTATTAGTTGATCAAATCAATTAATTCCATCAAGCCTAATTAAATAATATAATTATTTAATTGGCTAGATTAATTTAATAATTAAATTAATTTAGTCCTTAAATTAATTACTTGATCTTATGAGTTAATTATTTCACTCCATTGAGCATCCTAATCAAATTAGGTTCAATTAAATAATCTAATTATTTAATTGAATATTTAATTCAACACTTGAATTAAATAAAAGCCACAATTAATTAATCCTTATTAATTAATTGGATTCAAATAATTTAATCACTTCACGATTTAAGAAATGGTTCCCTCCATTATAGTGTGTGACCCTTTAATTTCATAACTAAGCTAGCCGTGGGCTTGCAACTATTGCAACTTTTGAATAATAATTTATTTCGATTAATTTATCACATTAATTAATCTGCTTGAGATTGACTCCTTAATCTTAAAAACCTCACAAGTTATGAGCAACACCTAGCAAGTGTATCATGACTCCTAGTCTTAGGTGAAATAGAGTGCAAACCTATTTCGAATATGAGTGTCATACACGTAAGGTCCTTTCATCATCTAATCTCCCGATTAAGTCTTGCGTATTGATTATGAGTCGAAACCCTAATTGACTCAATAATCATACTTCCATTTCAAGTGCCAATGACTCATGATGAATCCGAATTCTTCATGCCTTGGCTAATATCTTAGAGTCAGAACTATGAAAATACAAGAGATTCACTTGTACTTTGACAAGTGACGGGTTCTATGTTGGCCACTCATTAGCCTCCATGCATGCCAGTACAATATCCAACATATCCCCTTTGTGATTGTTAAACAATCGGAAGATATATCAAAATGGTACATGGCGTACACAAGGCTACTATGATGCCTCAAGTCCAAGGACTAATCGTGTACTATGTATCTTGGAAATTCTTTTTTCGATAGGCAACATCTCCAATTAAGAATCTCTGGCAAGCTAGTTTAGTGTACTTGTTCTCTAACAAGAACCCCCATCGTACACTAGCGTCGCTATGCTGCTATCCATGGAATGAGGCATTCTCCTAATGCGAATATGCATCGTATGTGTGGGTCTTACTGGACTATTCGATATGCTATCTCAAAAAGCCCTCGACCTAAAACCTATTTAAGACCAAAGTCATAAAGGCATGTTCCATGATTGCCATCATATGCGTGACCATGCCCTGTAGCTAATTTTGGTGTAAAGAATTTATCAAATGTGTAGAAATAAAATGTAAAGCATAAGATAAAGAATGAGCCATTTATTAATATGTTTCAAATAAAATTATCACTTATAAAGTAAAGAGTAAAAAAACACCCAATCTAATTAGTGTGTTGGGTACTACTCTAACAATCTCCCACTTTCTCAAGCACTAATTGCCCATGTATTTTAAGCCCATCTTCTAAAGATGTCCATCGTATACTCATTGTGCTAAAGGCTAGTCAGTGGGTCTACTATATTTTCTGCTGATACAACTCTATCCAGTACAACATCGCCTCTACCAATAATCTCTATAATCAGGTGGTATCGTCTCATGATGTGCTTAGATCCTTGATGAGACCTCAGCTCTTTCGCTTGCATAACAGCTCCATTATTATCACAGCATATCAATACTGGATCAACAATGGATTGAACTACACCCAACTCTTGGATGAAGTTCCCTATCCAAATGGCTTCCTTTGCTGCATCACATGCTACGATATATTCAACCTCAGTGGTGGAGTCTACTTGCTTTGAACTTTTCCAGCTGGCGCCACCACTATTTAAGGCGAATATAAATCCAGATATTGACTTGGAGTCATTTATATCCAATTAGAAAATGGAATCAATATAACCTTCTATTCAATTCTCCACTACCGTATACAAAGAAGATATCTATAGTTCTTCTCAAGTACTTCAAGATCTTCTTTAAGGATTTCTAGTGCTCCTTGCCTGGATTAGACTGATATCAGCTCATGACACTTAGAGCATGTACGACATAAAGCCTCATACATAGCATACTATACATTATGCTCCAAATAGCAGATGCATAAGGTATGCGAAGTCATCATTTTTCTCTCCTCGGGCGTCTTAGGTAACATAGACTTCGAGAGAGAGATGCCATGACTCATTAGTAGGAATCCCCTCTTGGATTCCTTCATACTAAACTTCTTTAGCATCTTATCTATGTACATAGATTGGGATGATCCAATCATCCTTTTAGATCTATCTCTATAGATCTTTATACCAAGGATGAAGGATGCATATCCTAAATGTTTCATGGAAAATTGGTTAGACAACCAAGTCTTTGTTGCCTACAATATCCCTACATCATTCCCGATGAGTAGAATATTGTCAACATATAACACAACCAATGTAACTACACTCCCACTAACCTTCTTGTAGATAAAGGTTCATTTGAGTTTTTGTGGAAATCAAACATTTTGATTATCTCATCGAACTGGGTGTTCCAGCTTCGAGAAGCCTATTTGAGTCCATAAAAGGATCTCTGTAGTTTGCAAACCTTTTGCTCAATCTCTGTGGATATGAATGATGGGTTTCTATGATCCCGATTTATGCATAGTGGAAAAATAATTTTTTTAAATTAAACATGCGATAACAGTTAAAGTAGTAACCCAGATCTGATGTGATTTTTAATGATCTTGTAATTTCTAATGGTTTAAAAAAAATTAAAACAGTTTCAATTTTTACCTTTATGCACTCCGGTTGTTATAGAGATTGAAGCAATCGATTGCTAGCCCCTTTTTCAAATGTCTCCCCTCTAAAGAATCCATATGTTGAGTAGGTATATGGAATCCAAACTTTGCTATCAATTCAGATTCTTTTACTAAACTTGATTTGGAGTGAATATTAATTCTAACTATCAACTAGTGATAAAAGAATTAATATTTTTACAAGGGATGGAATTTTGGTGGAATAAAGGATGGAAAAAGAAAACAAATTTTCTCCCTCTAAATTCTATGATGGCAAATTGAAGAGTAAAATTCTCCTAGAATTTTTGGTCATGTAGCTTTTACAGTGGGACTCAATAATTCCAAGAGTCCCACTCTTGATATTTTTTGTGTCCTTTAATTGGTTGGAAAATTTTTGGTTGTTTCAAAAATCTCCAACTCTATCCCTTCATATCTTCTAAAGATATAAAGAGATAATTATCTAATCCTATTAGATAATTCCCAAGACGGTTCCATTCTTAGATCTCCATCATTTTTCCAACTCTTGTGGGCCTCTCCTAACGGGCCTTAATGAATTGAACTTGGACATAAAATAAATCCTATAATTAATCCAATTAAATATGTTAGTTCAAATTTATTTAATTAATTCCATCTAACCCACCTAATTAAATTAGGCTTAATTAAATAATCCAATTATTTAATTGAGTAAATTAATTTAAAAATTAAATTAATATAATTAATTTATTCCAATCAAAAAATTATTTTACTCTAATTAGGCTTTTTAATCTTATTAGGTCCAATTAAATAATCTAATTATTTAATTAAATAATTAATTCAACTTATTAAATTAATTTAAGCCCCAATTAATTAATCTCCATTAATTAATTGGATCCAATTCCTAAGTTAGAAATGTTCAATCTCAAAATGTGTGTGAAGCTTTAAGTTCACAACTAAGCTAGCAGTGGGCTTGCAATATTTGCAACTTATGAATAATAATTATTCTGATTAATTAATCAAATTAATTAATCTACTTAAAATTAACTCCTTAATTTCAAGAACGTCACAAGTTATGGGAAACAACTGAGGTAAAATAACGAGTGAACCTATTTTAATTACGAGTATCATACATGTAAGGTCTGCACAAACATCAGTACGCCAATGTCCATGAATCGAGACATCCTCATGTGAGCATGCATTGTATGTGCGAGTCTATTAGGCTATTCGATGTCCCATCTCAAAAAGCCCTCGATTCGAAACTAATTTAAGACCAAAGTCATAGAGGTAATTCCATAATCATCATAAAATGCATGACCATACCCCATATCTAAGTTTGATCTAGGGACTTTATCTAATTACTATTTGCAATTAAAGATAAAAAAATTACCTATTTTATTAATATGATTCAAAAAGGATTGTTTTTACAAATACAAGAGTATAAAAGACGCCTGATCTAATTGACGCATCGGACACTACTCTAACAATCTCCTACTTACCCTAGTGCCAATTACCCATGTACTTCAAGCTTATCTTCTCAAGATGTCCATTGAATACCTTCTGCACTAGGGGTTTGGTTAGTGGGTTTGCTATATTTTCTGTCGAAGCTACTCTATCCACTACAATGTTGCCTCTACCATTGATCTCTCTAATCAGATGGTATCGCCTCATGATGTGCTTGGATCTTTGATGAGATCTTAGCTCTTTTGCTTGCGCAATAGCTCCGTTGTTATCACAATATATCAATACAGGATCAACAACGGATGGAACCACACCTAAATCTTGGCTAAAGTTCCTAATCTAAATAGCTTCCTTTGTTGCATCACATGCAACAATATATTCAACCTTGGTGGTAGAATTCATGATCGTCTCCTTTTTGGAACTCTTTCAGCTGACTGCACCACCATTTATGGTGAATACGTATTCGAACATAGACTTTGAGTCATCTATATCGAATTGAAAACTAGATTCAGTATAACCTTCTTATTTTAGTTCTCTAGAGCCGTATACAAGAAAGATATCCTTAGTTCTTTTCAAGTACTTCAGGATTATCTTTACGACCTTCCTATGTTCCTTATCTGGATTGGATTGATATCTGCTTGTGATATTCACAACATATGCGACATTAGGCCTTGTATATAGCATACCATATATTATGCTTCCAATGGCAAATTCATAATGTATGGGGGTCATCCTTTCCCCTTCTTTAGGAGTCTTAGGAGACATAGCCCTTGAGAGAGAAATGCCATGACTCATTGGCAAGAATCCTTGTTTGGATTCCTCCATACTAAACCTTTTTAGTATTTTAACTCTATACATGGATTGAGATAGTTCGATAATCATTCTAGACCTATCTCTATTGATCTTTATTCTAATATAAATGATGTTTATCCTAAATCCTTCATGGAGAACTAGTTAAACAACCAAGTCTTATTTGATTGCATCATCCCTACATCATTCCTAATTAGTAGGATGCCGTCAACATACAACATAATAAATGTCAATGCGCTCCCACTAACCTTCTTGTAGACATGAGGTTCATCCGGGTTCTTGTGGAAATCAAGTGATTTGATTGCCTTGTCAAACCAGATGTTTAAGCTTCCGGAAGCTTGCTTGAGTCCATAAATGGATCTTTGGAGTTTGCAAACCTTTTGTTCACTCTCTCTGGATATATAGCCTTTTGGCTGCCTCATATAGATCTCTTCCTTAATATTTCCATTAAGAAAAGACGGTGACATTTCAACTTTCTGGGAAAGAGTCTTTCACATTTGCCAGCATTGTGAAGAATTTCAGATTCCCTATGATTTCAACAGTGAAGGCACAACGATTACTCGATGATGGTTGCGAAGGGTACTTGGTGAGTGTCATGAACATTGAGGAACAACACCCACCAACTCTGAGTGAAATACTAGTGGTACGGGAATATACTGAAGTATTTCCAGATGATCTTCCGGGACTGCCACCAGATCGTGAAATAGAGTTTGTTATTGACATACAACCAGGAACGCCTCTAATTTCTAAAACTCCTTACAGAATGGCTCCCTTGGAGTTGAAAGAATTGAAAGTACAATTACAGGACTTGTTGGACAAGGGATTCATCAGACCGAGCTTTTCACCTTGGGAGCACCAGTTCTGTTTGTACGTAAGAAGGATGGCACCATGAGACTGTGCATCAATTATCGAGAGTTGAATAGGGTCACAATTAAGAATAAGTATCCGTTACCCAGAATCGATGATTTATTTGACCAGCTTCAGGGTGCTGCAATATTTTCAAAGATTGACTTACGCTCTGGGTACCATCAATTGAAAATAAAGGAAGAGGATATCCCCAAGACGGCATTTAGTACAAGATATGGGCACTATGAATTTTTGGTGATGTCATTTGGATTGACTAACACTCCAGCAGCATTCATGGATCTGATGAACAGAGTGTTTAAAGAATTTCTGGATAAATTTGTTATTGTGTTCATAGATGACATTCTAGTTTACTCCAGAACTAAAGAAGAACATGCCGCACATTTAACACAAGTACTAGAGGTCCTGAAAGTGAAGCAGTTGTACGCCAAATTCAAGAAATGCGAGTTCTGGTTGGATCGTGTGGTATTCTTGGGACATGTTATATCAGGAGTGGTATTCTTAGGTATAATGAAATTGTTAATTGAGTATGGTGATTGATATCTTATATTTGTATAGATTGTTTCACATCTGGGGTTGGGGAGTAATACTTAAGAAACCTAGAAGTAACATACAACCGATCAAAGTTAAGTGAAAATCCATTTGCAACTACAATGCATGGGCATAGTATTTCTTGCCTTATCTATATTAAATGTGATCCTTGTGTCTTGATGAGTGTATTATGAGTATTATAAAGATCTTACAGTGCATACATTTCTTGGATGATGGGACATGGGATCCGTTGTGTCATTGAACATGCCATTCATCAACATTTACACGTTCATTGCATAACACATGCTCACAGTTGAGGTTTTGCATGCATAACATTATTTTTAGAAAGAAAATGTTTTGGTTGGCCACTACTAGTGTACCAAGGCCTGTGTGGCTTATTTATATGATATTTTAGGGTACCGCGAGTATTACTTCTTGGAGGATCATAGGGGTGGACAGGGGGTGTGCCTCTGGTGGTCACAAGAGGGTGGACCACTTGACTGTGCCCTTACCGACGCCGCTGGGGGGAAGACTTCTGGAGGATCATAGGGGAAGACAAGGGTTGGACCTCTAGAGATCCCAGGAGATGACCCCCAGACTGTGTCAATTTATTTATGGCAATATAATTATTGATATTAGTGAGAGCTCTATCCGATACATAATACGTGGGCTAAGAGCACAATGATGGAAAATGACTTTGAATGAACTATTTTTGATGCATGAGTTTGCATTTTTGTCATGATATTCTAGAAATGCATCGCATATATATTGGATTATCTCTTCAGCATGCATGATTTTCACTTACTGAGCACTAACTGATGTAGTTCATGCATTGTAGGTAAGCATGGTGATACCTAAGACTCTGAGGCATACTGGGCTAGTTGTTGAAGCTCCTACAAGCTTCTGAGGATTACTGTACATGGATGATGTTGTGATACCCGATCCTCTTACTACTTACATGGCCACATATGATTCATGCATTACATGTTAATTACATGCCATTTGCATTGGTATGACATCATATAATTCATTTTATTTTATACAGCATTGTTAACCATTAAATTTAATTTTGAAGCTCTTGCACGGTATTGATTATCGAATTCCCTAACCTAAGTGGTTGATTTTGTATTGAGATAAGAAGAATTTAGGTATCAATATAGTGAATAGTGCTAGGTTATACGTGGTAACCTTAGGAGTTCGAAAGGTGTCATCGAAAAGTTTATAGAAAGGAGTCGGTTCGATCATGAATTTTAATATTATATGTATATTTAAATCATACACTTGGGACAAATAGACATACAATACTATAATTTAAATGTTATATAACTAGGTTCATAGGCTTGTAACACTTTCGGTGCACAAACTTATCAATCGGGCAAGAACCGATGATTTTTTGGGTGAAGAACCTAATGAACGGACATAGGAATTTGCTACGGGAATGAATGGTGATGAAGATAGGTTGCAACCAAATAAGAATATGTGAGACACACAAGATTAGGGCTGCAAGATAAGGGAGAAAATCAGATTATACCATTACATGCCACCTCATGCTTAAACTTATCAAGCTAGCACCTCAACCTCATGCCACCTCATGCTTAAACTTATCAAGCTAGCACCTCAACCTATTCTTCACTTTTAAGCTAACAGCCACGACTTGAACCTTATTCTGAACCATTTCAGCTTCTAAATACATGGAAAAATATCTCTAAATAGGTCTTAAGTGATTCCAACTGAAAAAGGAGGCAAAACAAGCAAAGGGAAGGAGAAATAACCAAGTTCAAGTAGAAAAATGTTCAAGGTGAGCTTAACCTACGGGTTTGGCATGACTTTCAGATTTATTTTGAGGTTTATTGGATTATTAAGCTTTGAATATTATTTATAAATGTGTTAGGATGTTATTATATAGGCTTTGATGCATAAATAAAGGATTTGTGGTTGGAAATATTTGATAGAAAACACTTGTGCTAGAAACTATCACCTTGCTGTATTCTTGTATTTTAGGCTTCAAAAGTGTATGGTATGTTGAATAAAACCTGTAATATCATCATATACATGTATATATATATATATGAGTTAATATTATTGGAATAAATTTTGATCGGTTAGAAATTGAAATAGAGAATGATATTGGAGAAACACTCAAACTGCCAAAGTAGCAAAATCTATTTTGGTGTGCTATGAAGGAGACTGAATTAGGGGAGCTAAATCCATCAGTTTTGGTAAGAATATAACCTATTGGTCTCTATTTATATGTTATATAAGGGTGGTAAACAGTTGGGAGAGATTGAATCTACGTAAGGGTGCCAAAACCATTAAGGTCATGAAGTGTGCAAAACTGTCATGGTTGGAAAACAATCTGTTTCAGTATGTTGTGAACAGAGCTGAACTTGGGAAGCTATATCCATAAGTTTTATCAATTCTATGATATGGTTAAATTTACATACATGTTATATAAGTGTGGTAAAAATTTGGGAGTGATTGGATTTGTTTAGGGATGTCAAACTTATCATGCAACTAAATTGGACAACAAGTAAATATGAAAATGTGAATCTGTCCCATTTGATAACTTAGCATATTTCAACCTAGACATGTTGCTATTGAGTGTTAGCAATTAGGTACATGATGTTAGAGTTATAATACTTCAATTATATGATGTTTACATGTATCTAAGATGAGAAATTAAGGTATTGGAGGGACTAGATTGGGTTCTAGTTTGTAAACCTAGATAACTTGGTGTTTAAGGTCTTAGTATGATATTTTATGCTTTCAACTTGCCAAATTGGGAATGGTGCTTGATTTTGGTAATATTACAGGCTATTTTACATCTAATATTGGAGGGGAACAATAAATAAATCTAGACTAATCCACCAACCAAGTGAAAGGTAAGTAAAGATTCATTTGCAACTACAATGCATAGACATAGTAGATGTGTGAATTATATGTAATATCATAAATCATATGTGCATAGTAGAGGCTCTCAATTGAGCATACATACATGGGCATTGTCATTGGCACGTGCATGCATCATATACGTGCATTGTGATAAATCTTGCATTGCACGACATGATTGTGAGAAAGGAAAATATTTTGCTGACCAATACTAGTGCACCGAAGTATGCATGGATTTGCATGGTTTTATGCATGGATTTGCAGGTTCGCGTGCATGGATTTGCATGCATATGAGTATGTATGGATTTTCATGCTTATATGATCATTAGCTATTGAATTATAGCGGTATACAGAGCTCTTTTTTGGTAATGGGATAGTAGCGTTGGTCAGGGGCCAAGAAAGAAATGATTTTGAGAAAATATTTTGATGCATAAAATTACATTATGGGCATAGCATGTTGAGATGCATGACTTAATATTGTGGATTATTCTTTGACATGCATAATCATTACTTGCTGAGCGTTAGCTCATATAGTTTATGCATTGTAGTTGAGTACGACGATACCTGAAGCATCTTTTATTGGTTGGGCGGCGGTTGGAGCTCCTGTAGGTGTCTGAGAGAGTGTGTACATGGATGACGACCTGTTGGGCTATTTTGTTGGCTTGTTATATTTTTGAGTCTATTGTATTATATTTTTAGACTGGTACTATATTTCGCTTTTAAAACTTTACTGTAAATAAGTATGTAAATATTGGGTCGTTGTGGGTGTTGTGCTTTTATATAAATACCGATCCTGCTATTTACATGACATGTGTTAGAAAGTATTTTAAACAGGGTTGTGCATGTAAGAAGTTATTTATCTTTGCTTAAAGTGTTACAAAAAAAATATTCCATGCATGCACACAGGTTCTATCATGTCTAATTATACTGGATATCTAGTTGTGTAGTAATGGGGGTGTTACAGAGTGGTATCAGAGCCCAGGTCTTGATTCTATAGACTGTCCATGTACATAATCTTAGAACTTACGGAGTGCAGCCACGCCAGTAAGTTTTACATTATCATATATTGCATTACATATTCCATGAATTATATTGGCCATATGTTGTCAAACTTGTGTAAAACAGCGCTGCAAAATGGTGAGAACTCGTGGTGAGAGCAGTGGTGGTGCCAGAGCGCAGAGAAATGAGACACCCACCTAATTAATGATCGAGATACCATGATTAACTGATTAACAGAGTTGATTGAATGACAGTCCAACAAATTCAGCAATTGATTCGACAGAGAGATAATGGTGAGCCTACGGGTGGAGGTAAACCAACAGGGGTGGACTATATATATATGGTGGGAGAATGATTTAGGAGGTTGGATCCCCCAACATTTGAGGATGCGATTGATCCTACCGCTGCAGAGGACTGGTTGAGGACCCTGGAAAATATGTTCCAGTATAGCAGGGTGCCAGTAGAGAAAGGGTAATGTGTGCCACTTTCATGCTTCGCGGTAGTGCAGGCTATTGGTGGGACATGATCAGCAGCATAGAGGATATTACTACCATGAGCTGGGACATTCAAGGAGTTATTCGAAATAAATATTTCACGGCCCCGCATGATGAAGATGAATGAGTTTATACAACTACGACAAGGAGCAATGACTATTGGGGAATATATTTGTAAATTTGAACAACTATCCAGGTTTGCTACGCACATGGTCAGCACTGAAGCACTTAAAGTAGAGAGATTTCTGGAGGGTTTGAGGCTAGAGTTATATCGGATATGAATATGGCGGGTACTCAAGGGGTGACATTTTCACAGGTAGCTGAGAGGGCACTAGTAGCAGAACAGGCTGAATTGAGAATTGCTCGTGCACAAGAGGCTCGACAGCAATTCAGACAGCAGGGACAGAGATGGACTATGGGAAAAAAGAGGCCAGTCCAAATGCAAAGGCCGATCCAAATATAGAAGCTGGGATTTAAATTTCAAGGAGAACAAGGCCAACAACAAGAAGGTCAAAATAAGAGGCCACGGTCGAACAAGGAAAAGCACCGATGCCAGAAGCTGTGTGTTAAAAATGTGGTAATCGACATACTAGAGGCTGCTATATAGATACCAGGACGTGTTTTTGATATGGAATACCGGGACATATTGCTAAATTTTGCCTAGGTAAACAAAATCAGACCAGCCAAAAGAATGTACCAGCCAAGGTGTTCACCATGACCAGGGCGGATGCAGAAGCAAATCCATCGGTGGTAAAGGTAACTTTATATTTCTAGTGTTCCAACACTTGTATTATTTGATTCTGGAGTCACACATTCATTTGCATCCACTGAGTACGTGAAGAGGCTGGGTAGAATACCAGATGTAGCAGAAATCAGTTATAGTGTAATAGTCCCATCTGGAGATGCTAGACAAACCGATCGGATTTTGAGAGCTTGTGCTATACTTGTTGAAGGTAGAGAATTACATGCTGATTTGATTGTACTGGATATGAATGATTACAATGTGATTTTGGGCATAGATTGGTTGTCAAAGTATGGGGCTACTATCAACTATAAGGAAAAGACATGACATTTCAACTTTCTGGGAAAGAGTCTTTCACATTTGCCAGCATTGTGAAGAATTTCAGATTCCCTATGATTTTAGCAGTGAAGGCACAACGATTACTCGATGATGGTTGCGAAGGGTACTTGGTGAGTGTCATGAACATTGAGGAACAACACCCACCAACTCTGAGTGAAATACCAGTGGTACGGGAATATACTAAGTATTCCCAGATGATCTCCCGGGACTGCCACCAGATCGTGAAATAGAGTTTGTTATTGACATACAACCAGGAACGTCTCCAATTTCTAAAACTCCTTACAGAATGGCTCCCTTGGAGTTGAAAGAATTGAAAGTACAATTACAGGACTTGTTGGACAAAGGATTCATCAGACCGAGCTTTTCACCTTGGGGAGCACCAGTTCTTTTTGTACGTAAGAAGGATGGCACCATGAGACTGTGCATCGATTATCGAGAGTTGAATAGGGTCACGATTAAGAATAAATATCCATTACCAGAATCATGATTTATTTGACCAGCTTCAGGGTGCCGCAATATTTTCAAAGATTGACTTACGCTCTGGGTACCATCAACTGAAAATAAAGGAGAGAATATCCCCAAGACGGCATTTAGTACAAGATATGGGCACTATGAATTTTTGGATGATGCCGTTCGGATTGACTAACGCTCCAGCAGCATTCATGGATCTGATGAATAGAGTGTTCAAGGAGTTTCTGGATAAATTTGTTATTGTGTTCATCGATGACATTCTAGTTTACTCCAAAACTAAAGAAGAGCATACCGCACATTTAACACAAGTACTAGAGGTCCTAAAAGCAAGCAGTTATATGCCAAATTCAAGAAATGCAAGTTCTGGTTAGATCGTGTGGTATTCCTGGGACATGTTATATCAGGAGCGGGAATATCAGTAGATCCAAGTAAAGTTGAAGCTATCAACAACTGGATGCAGCCTACTAATCCTTCGGAGGTGCGTAGTTTTCTGGGTTTAGCTGGATATTACGAAGATTTGTGGAGGGGTTCTTCAAGATTGCTATGCCATTGACACAATTAACCAGAAAAGGGGTGACGTTTAGATGGATGGATATGTGTGAGCGAAGTTTCCAAGAGCTGAAAAAGAAGTTGACTTCAGCACCTATTCTCTCAATTCCATCAGGTACTGGAGGATTCGTAATTTACAGTGACGCATCGAAGAATGGATTAGGATGTGTACTGATGCAGAATGGCAAAGTAATTGCGTATGCATCCAGGCAACTTAAAGAGTACGAAAAGAATTACCCCACGCATGACTTGGAACTTGTTGCTGTAGTATTTGCGCTTAAAATATGGAGGCACTATTTATATGGTGAACGGTGCGAGATCTATACTGATCACAAGAGCCTCAAATACTTCTTCACACAGAAAGAGTTGAATATGCGGCATGAAGATGGCTGGAACTGGTAAAAGATTATGATTGTGTGATCAATTACCACCCAGGTAAAGCCAACGTTGTAGCTGATGCATTGAGCCGAAAATCCACACAAAGTACAATAGCTATTGCTTTAATTCAGAAATGGAACTGAATGATTTGCAGAAAATGAATATAGAGATTTTACAGACAGGAGTAATAGAGGCAAAGTTGGCAGCCCTGACGCTTCAGCCTACGCTAATTGATAGGATCAAACAGGGACAGGGAGATGATGAATATCTCATCAATATGAGAAATATATTGTTGTTGCAGGGAAGTCTCCTGAATTTAAGATGACTCAAAATGATATTTTACAATTTAGAGGGCAATTTGTGTGCCAAATATTGATAACATTCGGGAAGACATTTTAAAAGAGGCACATTCAACCCCTTATTTAGTACACCAAGGGCTACTAAGATGTATAGAGACTTGAAAATGCATTATTGGTGGTCGGGTATGAAAAAGGACATCGCCCAGCATGTGGAGCAATGTCTAACATGTCAGCAGATAAAGGCCGAACATCAAAGACCCACAGGGACTTTGCAACCTCTACTTATTCCATAATGGAAATGGGAAAGGATCACCATGGATTTCGTAACTGGTTTGCCAAAACTACTAAGGGTCATGATGCTATTTGGGTTATCGTTGACAGATTGACCAAGTCTGCTCATTTCCTTCCGATATGTTCTACCTATTCCATGGATCGCTATGCCCAATTATACGTTCAGGAGATTGTCAGACTTCATGGAGTGCCATTGTCTATAGTTTCTGATAGAGATTCATTTGATTCGATTTTTGTCTGCTTTTTGGAGGAGTTTACACAAAGCTTTGGGAACACAATTATCATTTAGTACAGCATATCATCCTCAGACGGATGGGCAATCTGAACGAACAATACAAACGTTGGAGGATATGCTCAGAGCCTGTGTATTAGACTTCCAAGGTCAGTGGAGTAAATTCCTACCTTTAGTGGAGTTTGCATACAACAACAGCTATCAGACTAGTATTGGAATGGCTCCCTATGAAGCATTGTATGGCAAAAAGTGTAGGTCTCCGATACACTGGGATGAAGTTGGTGAGAAGAAACTTTTAGGCCCAGATATGATTCGAGAGATGACAGAAGCGGTGTTACAGATTCGACAAAGAATGCAAACTGCCCAAAATCGATAGAAAAGTTATGCAGATCGATGAAGAAGGGCGTTGGAGTTTGCGATAGGAGATCAGGTGTTTTTGAAAGTAGCACCAATGAAGGGCATCATGCGGTTTGAGAAGAAAAAAAAATGAGTCCTAGATATATTGGCCCATTCTCGGTGATTGAAAGAATTGGTGATGTTTCTTACAGACTGGATCTGCCAACATCTATGTCCCAAATACACAATGTATTTTATGTGTCTATGCTGAGGAAATATATTGCTAATCCCTCTCACATTCTGAAGAATGAACTAGTGGAATTAAAGGCAGATTTGAGCTACGAAGAAAAGCCTGTACAGATTTTGTTACGAGAAGTGAAGCAGCTAAGAAATAAACAGATTCCATTGGTTAAAGTGTTATGGAGAAACCAATTAGTAGAAGAGGCCACTTGGGAAAGGGAGGACGAAATGAGAACTAAGTATCCTGAACTTTTTCGGTAAGTGAAATTTCGGGACGAAATTTTTATAAGGAGGGAGGATGTGATACCCGAGCCTCTTACTACTCACATGGCCAATATGATTCATGCATTACATGTTAATTACGTGCTATTTGCATTGGTATGACATCATATAATTTATTTTATTTTATACGGCATTGTTAACATTAAACTTAATTTTGAAGCTCTCGCACGGTATTGATTATCGAATCCCCTAACCTAAGTGGTTGATTTTGTATTGAGATAAGAAGAATTTAGGTATCAATATAGTGAATAGTGCTAGGTTACACGTGGTAACCTTAGGAGTTCGAAAGGTGTCACCGAAAAGTTTATAGAAAGGGAGTCGGTTCGATCATGAATTTTAATATTATATATATATTAAATCATACACTTGGGACAACTAGACATACAATACTATAATTTAAATGTTATATAACTAGGTTCATAGGCTTGTAACACTTTCGGTGCACAAACTTATCAATCGGGCAAGAACCGATGATTTTTTGGGTGAAGAACCTAATGAACGGACATAGGAATTAGCTACGGGAATGAATGGTGATGAAGATAGGTTGCAACCAAATAAGAATATGTGAGACACACAAGATTAGGGCTGCAAGATAAGGGAGAAAATCAGATTATACCATTACATGCCACCTCAAGCTTATGCCACCTCATGCTTAGACTTATCAAGCTAGCACCTCAACCTATTCTTCACTCTTAAGCTAACAGCCACGACTTGAACCTTATTCTGAACCATTTCAGCTTCTAAATACATGGAAAAATATCTCTAAATAGGTCCTAAGTGATTCCAACCGAAAAAGGAGGCAAAACAAGCAAAGGGAAGGAGAAATAACCAAGTTCAAGTAGAAAACTGTGCAAGGTGAGCTTAACCTACGGGTTTGGCATGACTTTCAGATTTATTTTGAGGTTTATTGGCTTATTAAGCTTTGAATATTATTTATAAATGTGTTAGGATGTTATTAGATAGGCTTTGATGCATAAAGAAAGGGTTTGTGGTTGGAAATATTTGATAGAAATACTTGTGCTAGAAACTGTCACCTTGCTGTATTCTTGTGTTTTAGGCTTCAAAAGTGTATGGTATGTTGAATAAAACCTGTAATTATCATCATATACATGTTTATATATGGTTAAGAGTATTGGAATGAATTTTGATCGGTTAGAAATTGAAATAGAGAATGATATTGGAGAAACACTCAAACTGCCAAAGTAGCAAAATCTGTTTTGGTGTGCTGTGAAGGAGACTGAATTAGGGGAGCTAAATCCATTAGTTTTGGCAAGAATATAACCTTTTGTCTCTGTTTATATGTTATATAAGTGTGGTAAAAATTTGGGAGAGATTGAATATACGTAAGGGTGCCAAACCATTAATGTCATGAAGTGTGCAAAACTGTCACGGTAGGAAACAATCTATTTCAGTATGTTGTGAAGAGAGCTGAACTTGGGAAGCTATATCCATGAGTTTTATCAATTATATGATATGGTTACATTTATATACATGTTATCTAAGTGTGGTAAAAATTTGGGAGTGATTGGATATGTTTAGGGATGTCAAAATTATCATGCAACTAAATTGGAACAAGTAAATATGAAAATGTGAATCTGTCCCATTTGATAACTTAGCATATTTCAACTAGACATGTTGCTATTGAGTGTTAACAATTAGGTACATGATATTAGAGTTATAATACTTCAATTATATGATGTTTACATGTATCTAAGATGAGAAATTAAGGTATTGGAGGGACTAGATTAGGTTCTAGTTTGTAAAACCTAGATAGCTTGGTGTTTAAGGTCTTAGTATGATATTTTATGCTTTCAACTTGCCAAATTGGGAATGGTGCTTGATGTTGGTAATATTACAGGCTATTTTACATCTAAGATTGGAGGGGAACAATAAACAAATCTAGACTAAGCCACCAACCAAGTGAAAGGTAAGTAAAGATTCATTTGCAACTACAATGCATAGACATAGTAGATGTGTGAATTATATGTAATATCATAAATCATATGTGCATAGTAGAGGGCTCTCATTGAGCATACATACATGGGCATTGTCATTGGCATGTGCATGCATCATATACGTGCATTGTGATAAATCTTGCATTGCACGGCATGATTGTGAGAAAGGAAAATATTTTTGCGAGCATGCATGGATTTGCATGGTTTTATGCATGGATTTGCAGGTTCGCGTGCATGGATTTGCATGCGTATGAGTATGCATGGATTTGCATGCTTATATGATTATTGGCCATTGGATTATGGCGGTGTACAGAGCTCTTTTTCGGTGCATGGGATAGTAGCGTTGGTCAGGGGCCCAAGAAAGAAATGATTTTGAGAGAAATATTTTGATGCATAAAATTGCATTGTGGGCATAGCATTTTGAGATGCATGACTTGATATTGTGGATTATTCTTTGACATGCATAATCATTACTTGCTGAGCATTAGCTCATATAGTTTATGCATTGTAGGTGAGTACGACGATACTGAAGCATCTTTTATTGGCTGGGCGGGTTGGAGCTCCTGCAGGTGTCTGAGAGAGTGTGTACATGGATGACGACCTGTTGGGCTATTTTGTTGGCTTGTTATATTTTGAGTCTGTTGTATTATATTTTTAGACTGGTACTATATTTCGCTTTTAAAACTTTACTGTAAATAAGTATGTAAATATTGGGTCGTTGTGGGTGTTGTGCTTTTATATAAATACTGATCCTGCTATATACATGACATGTGTTAGAAAGTATTTTAAACAGGGTTGTGCATGTAAGAAGTGATTTATCTTTTCTTAAAGTGTTACAAAAAAAATATTCCATGCATGCACACAGGTTCTATCATGTCAAATTATACTAGATATCTAGTTGTGTAGTAATAGGGGTGTTACAGGTGTCCTGTTGGGTTGTGTTGTGGGCATATTTATTTTTACAATCATTATTATTGGGTAAATTGTTGTCTATATATAAAGGTTATAAGTGCAATGTCTTTACTTTTCCGAAAGTATAAGCTATTATTTTGATTTTTTGAGTCTATCGTATTATAAATTTGGGATGTCGTGTCCTATATAACTTTTGAAATTTTATAATAAATAAGTTTGCGAATAGCGTGACAGGATTATATGTAAGAAAATACTTATACTATTTTTCAAAGTGTTATAGTTTACAAAAATTATATATATACACATGTACACACATGTGCTACTTTATCAAAATTATTGTTATATTAATATCTATATTTTGTGGTGGGGTATTACAAAAAGTCTCACTCTTAGTATTGTTGATCTCCTTTTGATTAGTTGGAAGATCTTTTGGTTTATCAAAAATTCTCCAATTTTATCCCTTCATATTTTTCCAAAATATTTGGAGTGTCCCAAGAATTCCAAACTCATGAGTTTTCATCCTTTTTGAACCACCTTCATGGGCCTCTCCTAATAGGCTTTTTTAAATTGAACTCGGACTTTAAAATAAATACCACATTTAATCCAATTGATTATTGTAGCCCAAATTCATTTGAATTAATTTCATCTAATCCATCTAATCAAATTAGACCCAATAAATAATTCAATTATTCAATTGAGTATATTAATTTAACATTAAATTAATTTATGGACTACATAATTAATTTGATCTAATCAAATAATTATTTCACTCCAATTGGGCTCCCTAATCTTATTAGCTCCAATTCAATAATTTAATTACTTAATTAAATAATTAATTCAACCCATTGAAGTAATTTATGCCCAATTAATTAATCTCAACTAATTAATTGGATTCAACTATTTCGATCAATTCTTAAGTTAGAAATGTTCCATCTCAAATTGTATGTGACCCTTTAGGTTCATAACTAAGCTAGCAGTAGACTTGTAATATTTGCAACTTATGAATAATAATTATTTCAGTTAATTAATCCATTTGAAATTAACTTCTTAATTTCAAGAAATAGCGAATGTATCATGACCACCTTGACTTAGTTGAAATAGCGAGTGAACCTATTTAAATTACTAGCATAATACACGTAAGGTCCTTCTGTCAACTAATCTCCCGATTGAGTCTAGGGCATGGATTAATAGTCGAAACTCTAATTGCTCAATAACTATGATTCTATTTTGAGTTTTAATTACTCACGACGAATCGTTAGAAAATCCCCATCTAACATTCATTCTGCCTTGCCAAGGACTTCTAAGTCATGAACTATGAAAACATAGGAGATTCACTTATTCTACCAGACAAGTGACGGATCCTTTATTGGCCACTTATTAACCTGCATACATATTAATATAATATCCAACATACCCTTTTTATGATTATCAGACAATCAGAAGATACATTAAAATAGAACACGACATGTACAAGGCTATTATAGTGCCTCGAGTCTAAGGACTAATCATGTACTATCCAAACATGAAAATTCTTATTTTGACAAACAAGTTTTCAATTAAGAATTTTCAGTAGGCCTATTCAGTATACTTGTTTCTTAACAAGCACCCGCATACATACACTAACGTCACTATGCCAATGTCCATGGAGCGAGACATCTTTCTCAGGCGAGCAAGTATTGTATGCACAAGTCTATTGGGCTATTCAATATCCCATCTCAAAAAGCCCTTGACTCGAATATAATTTAAGACCAAATTCTTGGAGGTATATTCCATGATCACCATCAAATGTGTGAACATGCCCTGTAGCTAAGTTTGGTCTAGGAACTTTATCTAGTTACTATATGCAATTAAAGATAAAGAAATTTGCCTATTATATTAACATGGTTATAAAAATATTATTTTTACAAATACAAGAATATAAAAGATGTCAAATATAATTAATGCGCCTTCAGTGCGCGCAGTATCGCACAAAGCACAAAGCCAGTGCACGTGCATTGTGCTGTTATATATTGTTGTGCCATGCGCATTTTCTCTTTTGATTGAATCAAATTTAATCATACATGTTTTGTTTAACAATTAAATAAAATAATCTATTGCTTTGCAAGATTTATCACAATACTCGTATATGATGCATGCAAGTGCCAATGCCCATGTATATTTGCTCAATGGACATGAATGACAGTAATGCATGCCCTCTGCTATGAACATATGATCTATAATATTACATATAAGTCATACATTTACTATGTCTATGCATTATAGTTGTAAATGAATCTTTACTTACCTTTCACTTGATTGGTGACTTAGTCTACATTTGTTTAGTGTTCCTCTCCAACCTTAGATGTAAAATAGCCTATGATATTACCCAACATCAAACACCATTCCCAATTTGAAAAGTTGAAAGTACAAAATCTCATACTAAGACCTTAAACACCAAGCTATCTAGGTAGAAATCAAGCTTTCACAAACTAGAACCCAATATAGCCCCTTAAATACCTTAATTTCTCATCTTATATACATGTAAACATCATATAATTGAAGTATTATAGCTCTAATAGAATGTAACTAATTGTTAACACTCAATAGCAATATGTCTAGGTTGAAACATGCTAAGTTATCAAATGGAACATATTTACATTTTTATATTTTCCTACTGTCCAATTTAGTTGCATGCTAACTTTGATATCCTTAAGCATATCCAATCACTCCCAAATTTTTACCACACTTAGCTAACATGTATAGAAATGTAATAAAAATTTTATAATTGCCTAAAATCACTAATTTACCTCAGTAAAACCAGCCCACTTATCACAGCACAAAAACTATAAGTTCAATCATGACAATTTTGAGTGTATCTTTAAATATCAAACCATATTTTCATTTATAACCTCTCCAAACTTATATACATCACCTAAACTCACATATAAACACATTTGTGGTGAAATATATAGTTTTTAATCAAGTTATTATACATATATAAAGCTTTAAAAACAAAAATGGCAAGTATACAATTTATGTCCCTATTGATTTCTATTGCAATTTTGAAACTCAAAATCCCTCTTTTGTGAATTATAAGACCATAAATAACATCCTAAAACAATTATAAACAATAATAGAATCTTTAAAAATCATAAACCCTCAAACAATTCAAGAATTGAAATCTAAACATGAGTTAAGCTCACCTATGCACAATTTTAAGTTTCTACTTGCTCTTTCTTACTT
>JAGSPU010001096.1:0-23862 GCA_019321725.1 Paulownia fortunei
ACCCATTTATTATGTCAGTAAGTTACTTCATGGAAACAAGTAGAGATATTCTGAGATTGAGAAGGGGGGATTAGCCCTGGTCATCACAACTAGAAGTCTAAGACCCTACTTTTTATCACACCAGGTGATAAGTTGGTTTTATACCAACAATTCATATACCTTTTGATTAACATTTGGTTTGTTTTCAAGTATTTTTGTTATTTTTTATGTATTTAGTTTGAAATCTTGTAGGTAATAACAAAAGGAGAAAAAAATGGAAAGAAACCAAAAACATGGTTTAAACGTTGAAGAATCTGAATTGTGATGCGACTGATGACAATTTTTGTATTTTAATCATAACTCTCTGCTCCAATATACTTTTGACTTGATTCTTAAACCACTCAAAATTCAAGAGATAGATATATAACTTTTATGTTTACTATAAAATCCAATTCTATCTATTTCAATAAGAACAACTGAGTTTAATAGTCAGCACTCGGCTGCAATTTTCTAGGATGATATATTTTAGTATTTTAGGCATAACTCTGCCCAAAGATGTTATATTTAGTTGATTCAAGTTCCTATGAAAAACCAAGACATAGATATATAATTTATTAGAAGATGTCAAAATCCAATTCATCCTTAAAAGATATCAAAAATCAGTTGTAAGAGGATGAATAGTGTAAAAATAATGAAGTGAATGAGGGAAAAACAGCAACAACGGTGCCTAGGTGCCAAAACAGGGTGCCTAAGTGCCATCCTGCTAACCAAAAAGATGCTGATGCATTTTCTTTGCGACAAGTGGTAATGGATCATGAATTTTGACATTTTTATGAGATATACACATTAGATACACCTACATATCATTACCCATGTGATGCTCTAGTGGATACACTAAATTGGTGGAGAGAAAAAAGAGAAAAATTCAAGAAAAGAGGAATGATTTCAGGTTTCTTTTGAAGAAAAGTCAAGAAAAGTGGAAGGATTTTAGGGTTTCTTTTGGAAGACTCCTGGGGAAAGAATCATTGGGAAGAAGTTTAAAAGGGAAGATCAACATCAACCAAAGGGGAGGAAGATTGGTTCTTGGAACCAAAGGAGGCCATTGGGGGGTGCTTGGAGACAAGACCCATTCCATTTTCTGCAAATCAAAACAGGGCATTCTTAGAGACAAGGAGAACTTCAACCATTCCGTCCACTTCACAAATTGATGAACAATTTCCATATTCTTTCTTATTTATTTCTTGAAGTTGTATTCATCCATGGTGAACTAAACATTTCTTTCTAGAGGATGATGTAACCTTATTTGATTCTATGTTTTGAATTTCAAATAATATTAGTTCAAGTTATTCATCTTGTTTAGTATTTCATCTTGATTAATTGATCACTAATTGAGATTGTTTGACGTATGATATTCGGCACTCGAGAGAGGGAAGACTATACATGATCATAGGGATAACATAACCTAGGAATCATAGAGTTGAGAAGCTTATGAAACCTTTGAAGTTTTGAAGAAGAATTCATTGAACTTTTGTAGAGTTTTATTCTTGAATTTTTATAGAGATATCAAAATTTATGTTGGAGCTCATAGTCAATTCGGCAATCGAGAGAGGGAATTGATGAGCTTAGTAATTCTTAACTTACATGTGTTGTTGACTTGAATTGGTATATTTTGGAACAAAGAACATAGGTAATAATTAGGTGAGTCATTCCTCTAGAATATCTTGCTCATAACGTGTTTGTTATATTGTTTCTAAAAATTCCACTCTTGTCTTTGTATTTTTATCTTACTTTACTTTGTTTTTTTAATCACCATTCGATCTTCTAGATAAAATTAGGACTATTTGAACTACGGTACTTAATATAATTTTTTATTACAATCCCTATGGATACTCAACTCAACTCACCATTGTATTAAAACTTGATACCATGCACTTGCAGTTTGCAAAATATTTTACGAACACCAGGTTATTGTCCGCACTAATATGCCACTAAGACGGACTTTGGGTAAGCTAGACACATCAAGATGGATGACAAAATAGGCTATAGAGATGAGGGAATATCTTGTAGAATTTCAGCCACGTGCTGCCATCAAAGCTTAGGCATTGGCAGACTTTATCCAAGAGATGACAAGACTGACAAGAGAAAGAAAAAAATGGATGTTGCATGTTGATGGGTTAGTTGTTGTGATAATTGTGGCATAGGAATTGTTTTAACTAGCCCAAAGAGAAATGCGCTAGAGTTTGCTATAAAATTTAACTTCAAAACATTGAACAACGAAATTGAATATGAAGACCTAGTTTGAGGACTTAAAATAGCCTTGGAAGTAGGACCTAAGCATATAATGGTTTACTCTAATTCTAGATTGGTGACCCAACAAATTGAGGGCAAGTTTGAGATCAGAGAACAAAGAATATGGAAGT
The DNA here is from genome assembly GCA_019321725.1 of Paulownia fortunei. Classification (NCBI taxonomy): domain Eukaryota; kingdom Viridiplantae; phylum Streptophyta; class Magnoliopsida; order Lamiales; family Paulowniaceae; genus Paulownia; species Paulownia fortunei. The sequence continues at coordinate 2,400 of JAGSPU010001096.1, forward strand.
ATGTTCATCAAGTGGGTACCTTAAGAGCTTAGTTCAAAAGTTTTGAGATACACCGAATCCCAAGAGTGGAAAATAGTAAAGCATATTACCTATCTAAAATGACCATCTCTGTTGAAGATTGTAAAATAAGAAAGATTACATTACTTACAACTCAGTAGATACTAAAATGGAAGTAAGTGAGATTAAAGAAGGGGGTGATTAGAGAAAAACGGTCCTCGCATATTTGAGGGAAAGAATTATTTCTCAAGGAAAGAGAAAAGCAGCTCGGTGTGAAGCAGAGCAACTCATTTTTGTCTTATTGGAGACATGCTATACAAAAGATAATTCACTTCTCCATACTTAAGATGCTTATCAATGGATGAAGGGGCATATGTGTTCAAAGAAATTCATCAAGGGTGTTGTGGAGATTATTCCGAAAGTAGGACTCTAATTAGGAAAGTCCTAAGAGCAGGGTATTTTTGGCCCACTATTAAGCAAGGTGCAGAGGAGCTAATTAAGAAATGCGAAAAATATCATAAGCATGCTCCATTGATGCATCAACCCACAAAAGAGTTGATGACCATAAGTTCCCTTTGTCCTTTTACCTAATAGGGTATTGGTATAGTTGGGTCATTGCTAACGGCAATAGGGTAGAGGAAGTTTTAGATAGTTGTTGTAGATACTTTAGCAAGTAGGTAGAAGTCGATCTGCTTGCTAAAATAACTAAGGGGGAGGTTAATGAACATTTAAAAGTGTATAATTAATTAGAATTTATATAATTATTTTCACTTTGAAATTGTCATTAGAACTCCTAAATAAAGCATTTTTGTATTTTAGGAATAAAATGAAAAATCAACATATAAAAAAATCAGATTAAGAAGTTTTTTTTGTGTGTGCAGGTTTTAGAGAAACTTGTGTAACTTTTGATTTCAAAATGGTTTTGGGTTAATTCTTGAGGGTATGGATTGATAAGTCATTCATCTATAAGTTCATGCAAATCTTGGATCCCATACTAAATATATAAGGATCAAAGAAGTTAGATCATAAGTGGTTGTACAAAATGGATCACCAAAAATTTGGATCAGAGGTAAACCGAGTCCTGATCTATTTTACCAATTGTGTCATATCTCTTAAACCAAATTTCTTTTGGGTTGTAATTTGGATATATTATACATAAGAGGTAGAAATGTTTTTTTTTGAAGACAAGATGGAGATAAAATATGTCAAAATAATTAATAAACATGCTTCAATGCACTGATGATGTTGAAGGATGACTCTTGAACATCATCTCATAATTTGACCATATCTCCCTCATCTTATAGCCAAATTTGATAAATGATATATGAAAATATATCAGTAAAGAAAGATCTACAACTTTTATTCTGTACCCATTATCAAAATCTGGCTATATTCAACCTGAAAATTCAATTCAATTATGTAGGTGAAAATTTAGAGGATTTGGTGTAACAACTTACTAACTCTTGATAATTAGCATACCACTTGATTGTTTAACTCCTCCATTATATTTTTGGCCTCTAGCATACTCCAAACACTATAAATAGGCTATATATAAAGCTTGTAAGAGTGGGGGGTAGAGGAAAAAAGAAAGTTTTATTGTTGTCTTTCTTTAAGCTAAGTTTTATAGTAGTAATGTAAGTTTTCTAATAATAATAGAAATGTATTATCTAACTTATCTTCTATTTTTAGTCTTTTTTACTTTCATTATGTCATTTTAAATTTCATTCAACTGAGGAGAAACGGTGAACCTATTGATGGAGGGAGAGGAACGGTTATAAAGGTAGAAAATATTTAAGTTGTGTTGTGTTGTTATTTTAATTTTTGATCTAAACCCTACTTGTTTTGTGGTGATTTTTGATTTATGTATCACTAATGGCACAATAAATACTTGGGTTCATTTAGCTAGAAGTTTGGTTTTACTACACCAACCGCTAATGTAAAACCTTGATTTGTTGTAAACAAATGTGTATATAAATACTTGATCCCATAAATAAGTATTGGTATTAAGAGATAATTTGAAAATAGTAAGACAATATTGTGATTATCTTAATGCATGAGTTATTTGATAACATCTTCATATTGGAACCTTCATTATATATGGATTCCAATAATGGCAATTAAAAGAGGTAAAAAAGAATAATAATCGTTCCTTTATCCAAAACTCAAGAGCGGATCCCTAATTCTCAGTACTTTTATTACTTTAATTTTTTTAGTTATAATATACATTATTTTTTATATTTTAAACCACGTAAAGCCCATATTTTTTAGAAATATAATCCTAAAATCTCCAAACAACTTTTCTATGGATCGACCTCGGATTCATTAGAAATTTATTACTTGACACAACTTGCATTTGGATTTGCAACCTTAAAGTTATAGCAAGTTTTTGGTATTTTTGCCGGGGAAGGTAAGGTAAGTATTCAGGTTTGTATATATTTTTCCTTTGTAAATATGGTGTGTTTATTTTCTTTATGATTATATAGTTATATGGCATCATAGTCATAATTCTCGCTGTTTAGTTAGAAATAATTATGAAACTTTGTTTGAAAATTTGTTTGAGTCACCTCTACACACTTTTACCATTGCTGAAAATGAAAGTGTCTAGGATAAAAATGAAAATCAACAGGTGCGTACCATGAGTTATTACTTGCAACCTTCTCGAAATTCTTCTCTTTCTTGTTTTATTTTTTTTCTCAATTTAAATAACTTTTGATTCAAGCCAGGTATGATCCCTTTACTTCCTAATTTTCATGGTTATGACTATGAAATTCCTTACTTTCATCTGAAAGAATTTGATAAAGTATGTGCCACTTTTGATGATCAAATTTGTATAAATGAGATTGTTAAGTTCAAATTATTTAATTTTTCTTTAAAAGATATAGTAAAAACTTGGCTTAATTTTTAAAACCTAGGTCAATTGGCACTTGAAAAGAAATACAAGCTGAATTTTTGAAAAAGTTCTTTCCAACTCATAAAGCTAATATTTTGAAAAGATAAATCCAAAACTTATCTCAAAATTCTAATGAAGCTTTTTTTCAATGTTGGGAAAGATTTAAAGATCTGTTGAATTCATGCCCACATCATGGTAATGATGCTTAATTAGTTTCTTTTATGAAGTTGTACCTCCTGACACAAAATAATTTGTCGAAATAATGTGTAATAGTGAGTTTCTTGATAAAGAACGTTATGAAGCCTTAAAATATCTAGACCATTTGTCAGAAAATTCTCAATTATGGCATAGTGTTAATTCTTCCAAAGATTATATTAGATCTAATCTTGCTAATTGTAATGAAGAAAAATATTACCTTAGTTAAGAAGATGGTCTAAATGCTAGGATTGCTAGTTTACTAAGAAAAGTTGATGCCATAGAACTTAAAAAAGTAAAGAAAATCAAATATGTGCAAGATGATGAAATTTGTAGCAATTGTGAACTTATGAGGCACTCTACAATGAATGTCCAAATATTCCAGTACAAGCAAATTTCATGAACATATACAGAAAGCCTTTTCATTCTCCATATTCTGAAATTTACAATCTACAATGGAGAAATCATTCCAATTTTAGTTGGTGAGATTGTAGCCGTGCCCAACTGCTACATTCACAAAAGCCACCAAACTTTCCTTCTTATCCAGCTCCACATACAAAATCCATTGAGAAGACTTTGCAAGCATTTATGAATGAACAAACAAATATCAATAATCAAACTTCACAAGCCATTAATGAGATCAAAAACACACTTTCAACATTAACCACCTCTTTGCGCACTCAGGAAAAAAGGTAAGTTTTCTATTCAACCTCAACCTAATCCTTCCACTCAGTGTCATATTTCTTCTTCAGGTGAAAATTCAATCAAGGAGGCTAATTCAGTCACAACTTTTTAGAATGAAAAAGCTATTGACAAGATTATTCATTTCAAGGAGAAAGTTTCTAATCTACCTTCAGAAATAGTTTGGATGATGAAGGTAAATTTAATGAAGGTAATATGAAAATGATGAAAAAGAAAAACATTTACCTCCAACACCCTTTTCTCAAAGATTACAACCAATTCAGAAATTGAACTCAAATTCTGAAATCTTTGAAGTTTTTCAACATGTCAAGATTAATATTCCAATATTAGATGCAATCAAACAAGTTCCTTCTTATGCCAAATTTTTGAAAGACTTGTGTACAATCAAAAGAAAACATCATGTACAAAAGAAGGTATTTTTAACTGAAAGTGTTAGTTCAATCATTCAACAATTCACTCTAACTAAGTATAAAGATCCAGGTTGTCTAACCATTTCATGTACCACAGAAAACACTAGAATAGAGCGTGCTTTGTTTAATATTAGGAGAACTTAAAACAACTTTTGTTGTACTCCAACTAGCTAACCATTTGATTAAAGTTCCAAAAAGAGTAGTAGAATATGTGTTGGTACAAATTGATAAGTTTTATTTTCCAGTGGATTTTATTATTTTGGACATAGAGCCTATTACACATACGCATACACAGATTCATATCATTTTGTGTCATCATTTTCTTGCAACTTCAAATGCTTTGATCAATTTTAGGAATGGTATTTTGAAGTTATCTTTTGCAAATATGATTTTGGAACTAAATATATTCAATATTTGTAAGGAATCTACAGAAGATGTCAAATTACATGAAATGGATTCAATCGTGGAACTTATTCATGAATATTTTGTTGGGTTCGCTATAATAGCAGGGGCATGCGCAATGAAAAATTAAATTTTTTATAAAAACATAAATTTATCAAATAAATTTATCCCCTCACTTCGAAAGCGATTCTAACGATTGTACTTATTCAAGTGAATATATATAAAAACAAATATATTAATTTGGATTATACCTTTCGTGAACTCTGGTTGTTGTAGGGAATGAAACAATCAATTACTTATCTTGGACTTTCAAAACTCGCAGGGATCCAAATGTCTTCCCTCTATCAGATCCACAATATGAAAATAATACCAATTAAAAGGATTTGCTAGTATTCTTTTAATCTTTTACTAATCTGGATATGGAGTAAATTTTGCATTTATGATCCAATTAATAGATCAAGAACAAACTTTCAAGAATAATAAATATTAATTCTTTAAGTTTTTTAAACTTGGATATAAAGAGAATATCAAGAAACTAGTATTCTCTTCAAGAACAAAAAAATCAAGATTTCAAGAAAACACCTTTTCTTTTTCTTTCTTTTCTTTTCTTTTCTTGGAGAGAAAAATAGAAGACTTAACAAAATAATTTTTTCCTAATTAATACATATAATTATCATCCATCCTTACATATAGGGGCTGAAAAGTTTCTCCTACTCTAACTCTTAGAGAGTTTGTCAACTTTGAACTATTTCAAAGTTTGATCTTTGAAGGATTCTAAATCTTCCAACAACTCTTTTCTTTTTCTCTCTCCAATGTATTTGTACTTGTTTAAGACTACATTAATCATCAAAAATGTCTACATACATTCTTGATATTAATTTAAACTTTTCAAATAATATCAAGATGGATATATATCAAATATATATCTAAAATATATTTATATAAATTAAATCCTAGTGGCCAAATAAAAATTGGCCACTTTATTTATTTATTTATAAATATGTAAATTAAATAAATTATATTTATTTAATTTATTCTCTTCATATTCTAGTAGGCTTCTTAAGTGATCCACATTAATTTTTGGGTTTGGACTTAAGGATCTACAAATCAATCTAATTGATTTAATCCCAAATTTATCAATCCAATTGATTAATTATAATTTACTCCAATTGGGCTTCCTAATTAAAGTAGGTCTAATTAAATAATTTAATTACTTAATTAAATATTTTAATTTAACCATTAAATTAAATAGAACCTTTAATTAATTAATTTCCAACCATTGGATAAATTCCAAAGTTAGAAATGTTACTTTTCATAAAGATGTGTGACCTTTTTAGGTTCACTATTAAGCTAGTAGTATGTTTGCAACATTTACAATTTATGAATAATAATTATTCCAATTAATTAACCTACTTGGAACTAACTCCTTAAATCAAAGAACCTCACTATCTATGAAAACACCTAGCAAGTAATTATGACAAACTAGTGTTAGGTGAAATAGCGAGTAAACCTATTTTAGTTGTGAGTACCATACATATACGGTATTTTCGATAGCTAATCTCCCAATTAAATCTAGCGCATGGATTATAAGTCAAAATCCTAAATGATTCAATAACTGTGATCTCATTTCAAGTTCCAATTATTACTGATGAATCATGATTTATCCTACCTTGGCCAAGATCTTTGAATCATGAACAATGAAAACATAAGGGATTCTCTTATTTAAAAAGACAAGTGTCGAATTCTATGTTAGCTACTGACAAACCTCCATGCACACTAGTGCAACATCCAACATACCCCCTTTGTGATTGTCAAGCAATCAGAAAATATATATCAAAGTGTTGTAGGATGCACACAAGGCTACCATCGTGCCTCAAGTCTGATGACTAGCCGTGTATTATCGCAACACATAAATTTTTATTTTAACAGGCAAAGCCTCTAGCTAAGAATTTCTTACGGGCCATGTCCATGTTCAGTGTACTTGTTATGTAACAAGCACCCATATATATGCACTTGTGTCTCTATGTTAATGCCAATGGAATGCGATATCCTCGTTTCACGAGCATGCATTGTATGTGCAAATCTTATTAAGCTATTTGATGTCCTATCTCAAAAAGCTCTCGACTCAAAACTTATTTAAGACCAAAGCCTTAGAGGCATGTTCCATGGTCGCCATTATATGCAGGACCATGCCCCGTAGCTAAATTTGGTCTAGGACTTTATCTAATATACAAAAATAAAAAATACAAAATATAAGATAGAGAAAATGCATTTTTTATAATGATTCTTAATAAGATTGTCCTTACAAAAGAAAAAGAGTACAATAACCCAATCTAATTGGGGCGCTGGCCATCCTACTCTAACAATATCCCACTTGCCCTAGCTCTAATTGTCCATGTATCTAAGACCCATTTTCTTGAGATGTCTAACGAATACCTTCTATGCAAAGGCTTAGTAAGAGGGTTTACTATATTTTCTACTGAGGCAACTCAATCTACAATGACGTCGCATCTACCAATGATCTCTCTAATAAAGTGATATCGTCTCATTATGTGCTTGGATCTTTGATGAGATCTTGGATCCTTTTCTTGCACAATGGCTCCATTGTTATCACAGTAAATCTTTACTGGATCAACAACGGATGGAACTACACCTAACCCTTGAGCGAAGTTTCTTATCCAAACAACTTCTTTTGCTGCATCTGATGCAGCAATATATTCATCTTTAGTAGTAGAGTTTGCAGTCGTCTCTTGCTTGGAACTCTTCTAACTAACCGCACCACCATTCAGGGTGAATATGTATCCATACATAGATTTTGAGTCTTCTATATCGGACTGAAAACTAGAGTCTATATATCTCTCCAATTTTAGTTCTCCATTGTCGTATATCAAAATGATATCCTTAGTCGTTCTTAAGTACTTGAGGATCATTTTAACGGCTTTCTAATATTTTTCCCCTGGGTTCAACTAATATCTGCTTGTGACACTCAAAGCATGTGCTATATCAGGCCTTGTACACAATATTACATACATTATGCTTCATATTGCGAAAGCATAAGGTATGTGAGCCATCATTTCTCTCTCTTCAGGTGTTTTGGGAGAAATAACCTTAGAGAGAAACCCTATAACTCATAGGTAGGAATTCTTACTTGGATTTCTCCATACTAAACCTTTTTAATACTTTGTCTATGTAGATGAAGTAGGATAGTCCGATCATCCTTCTGGATCTATCTCTATAGATCTTTATCCCTAGGATAAAAGATGCATCTCCTAAGTCCTTCATGAAAATTGATTAGACAACCAAGTCCTTATTAACTGAATGTCCTCACATCATTCTCAATGAGTAGGATGTCATCAACGTAGAGTACAACAAATGTAACTACACTCCCAGTAACCTTCTTGTAGACACATGGTTCATCCAGGTTCTTATGAAAATTAAATATTTTGATTGTTTTATCAAACTGGATGTTCCAACTCCTCAAAACTTGTTTAAGTCCATAAATGGATCTCTAGAGCTTGCAAACTTTTTGCTCCTACTAGATATGAAGCCTTTTGGCTGTTTCATATAAATCTCTTCCTTAATGTTTCCATTAAGGAAAATGATCTTCACATTCATTTGCTATATCTTATAGTCATAATATGCAGATATAGCTAGTAGTATCCGAATGGATTTAAGTATCGCTACTGGTGAAAAAGTTTCCTTATAATTAATTCCTTGCTTCTGAGTATAATCTTTTGCAACTAAACGTACCTTATAGGTCACTACCTTTCCATCTACTCCAAGCTTCTACTTGTAGACTCATTTGCAGCCAATGGGAACAATTCCCTATTGTAGGTCCACTAAGGTCCATACCTTGTTGGAGTACATGGAGTCTATCTCGCACTATACATCTTCTTGCCACTTCTTTGAGTCAATGTCAGACATCGTTTCTCCATAGCTTCTTAGATCATTATCCAAGAGGAGTCCCTCTTCTTTATTTTCTAACATGAAGCTGTACCTTTTAGGTATACTTGAGACCCTTTCAAATCTTCGAAGAGGTTGTGCCTCAGAGGGCCCAGCATTAGTTGGTGTGTTATTTATTGCGATAGTTGGGGGCGTTCTGTGGTTCTTGAATTTCTTGAAGTTCCACAACTTTGCCACTTCTCTCTAAAAGAATTTTTTTTTTCAAGGAAGGTGTCATTCCTCAAAACAAATATCTTTTGTTTTGAGGTGTCATAGAAATAGTATCCAATAGACTCTTTTGGATACCCGACGAACTTGTATAAGTTGGATCTTATATCTAACTTATCTCCCACTTGCTGCTTCACATAGTAGCACACCCTCATACCCTAAGGTATTTGTAGGAAGCCATCTTTCAACACCATATCTCATATGGTGTTTTGAACACGACTTAAGATGGCACCCTATTTAATAGGTATGCCATTGTTTCCAAGACATAGCCCTAAAATAAAAGAGGCAATGTAGTAAAACTTATCATGGATCGAACCATGTCCAACAAGGTTTGATTCCTGCACTCCGCAACTCCGTTGAGTAGTGGAGTAGTAGGAGGAGTCCACTGTGAGAGAATCTCATTCTCTTTTAGATAACAAAAAAACTCTGTGCTTAAGTATTCACCTCCTCGATCAGATCGAGGAGTCTTTTTAAGCTAGCTTGTTTCTCTACTTCGATTTTGAATTCTTTGAACTTTTCAAATATTTCATATTTGTACCTCAAAGGTACACATAACCATACCTAAAGAAGTCATCAGTAAAGGTTATGTCACAACCTCCCAAAAATATGTATAAATATATATATAAACAACCTGTGCAACATAATTTATGCACGTATGCATGTGTATAACTTTTTTTTTCTACTCAGTTCAACAAAACATTGATAAAAGTAAAGTTCTTTCATATCCTGTAACATTGTATATATATAGGTAGTTATTAAACACTAACCAAGTCTATCAAAACTATCACAAACCCAAACTCTGTATCACAAAGGAGTTTTAAAAGTGATATATAGGATAAAGTCACTAATATAATAAAATGACTGTAAAATCAAAAACACAACCTACAAAATAGCCCAACTGGTTGTTATCCAAGTACATTGATCTTTGAAAGCCTATAGGAGCTCCACTGCCAGCCAGTAAACCAGAGGTCTCAAGTCTCACCATGGTCACTTGCAATGCATGAACTACATAAGCTAACGCTCAATAAGTAAAAATCATACATGGCAAAAGTATGATATAAAATCTCATGCAACTCAACTCTAAGATATGATGTTATAAATGTTTCAAATTGAGTACTCATAAATCAAAGAGTTTTTATTAAAAATCACTTCATTTATTGGGCCCTCGGCCCACCTACTATGCACTAGATAGAGCTCTGAATAATATCAATAATCACATGGCCATAAATAAATTGACTCAATCCAAGGGCCATCTCTTGGGATTACTAGAGGTCCACCCCCTGTCTTCCCCTATAATCCTCTAGAAGTCTTCCCACTGGCGGAGTCAATAAGGGTACAGTCAAGTGGTCCACCCTCTCGTGACCACCAGAGGTACACCCCCTGTCAATCCCTGTGATCCTCTGAGAAGTAACACTCGCAGTACCCCAAAATATCGTATAAGCACGCCTTGCATGCCTCGGTACACTAGTAGTGGCCAACTAAAATATTTTCTTTCTGAAAACCATGTCTTAAATCCTATCGTGCATGCAAGAACCTCTACTATACTCATATGCCGTGCATACACATGTAAATGCTCGTGAATGGTATGTTCAATATGAAATGCAACTTATCTTGCTCTCAACATGTTTCAAGAATCATAAGACTCTCTGTCAAATTTAATATCATCAACACATTAGGTATAAATGTTTCAAGACATACTATGTTCATGCATTGTAGTTGCAAATGGATCTTTACTTACCTTTCACTTGGTTGGTGGCTTAGTCTAGATTTGTTTATTGTTCTTCTCCAATATTAGATGTAAAATATCCTGTAATATTACCCAACATCAAACGCCATTCCCAATTTGGCAAGTTGAAAGCATAAAATATTATACTAAAACCTTAAATACCAAGCTATTTAGGTAACGATCATGCTTTTACAAACTAGAACCCAATCTAGTCCCTCAAATACCTTAATTTCTCATCTTGGATACACGTAAACATCATATAATTGAAGTAATATAACTTTAATATCATGTACCTAATTGTTACCACTCCATAGCAACATATTTAGGTTGAAAGATGCTAAGTTATAAAATGGGACAGATTCACATTTTCATATTTTCTTGCTGTCCAATTTAGTTACATGATACATCCCTAAGCATATCCAATCAATCCCAAATTTTTTCCACACTTAGATAACATATATATCAATGTAACCATATCATATAATTGCTAAGAATCATGGATATAGCTTCCTAAGTTTAGCTCTCTTCACGACATACAGAAACAGATTATTTTTCTACCGTGACAGTTTTGCACACTTCATGACATTAATAGTTTTGGTACCCTTAAGTATATACAATCACTCCAAAATTTTCATCATACTTAAATAACATATATAAGGAGACAACCAGTTCAAAGTACTACCAAAACTAATGGATTTATTGATGTAAAACCAGCACCATTCACGTAGGACATAATTTTGAATTTCAAAGAAGATAGTTTTCAACACCTCTTTAATTATCACACTATATTATAATTGATAACCTCTCTAAACTTACATACATCACCTAGACTCATATATAAACACATATATGGTAAAATAAATAGGATTTAATAAAGTTATTATACATATATAAAGCATAAATATAAAAAATCAGTAAGTATACAATTTCTGTCCCTAGTGATTTTTATTGTGATTTTGCAACTAAAAATCCTTCTTTTATGAATTATAAGAGCAAAAATAACATCCTAACATGAATATAATCAATAATAAAAGCTTTAAAAATCATAAACCCTCAAACAATTCAAGAACTTAAATAAAAAACATGAGTTAAAGCTCACCTATGCACATATTTTAGCTTTAACTTGCTCTTCCTTACTTCCCTTTGCTTTCTTCACTTTTTTCTTTACTTGGAATTACTTGAGAGCAATTTATAAAATTCCATATGAAGGTTTGGGATGTGAAATAGCTTAGAAAATGGTTTATGGTCGTGTTCAATGATAGAAATGAAGAAAGGTTGAGGTGAAAAGTTGAGGTGATAAAGTTTGAGGTGGCAAGCTTGAGGTGTCAAGTGGTGGTTCAAATATGATATTTTTTCACACCTTATACATCCCTAATCTAGCGTTTCTCATTACTTATTTATCTATGTACAACCTACTTTAATCTTCATATGATCGGATAATACATTATGCCCTAATTTCTTAACCGTTCATTCAATCTCCAAACCGATCGACATCCGATTCTTAAATGATTATCTAGTTTTCATTTTCTAAAATCACATGCACATATGAACCTTGTATTATGACACTTAAATCACATTATATCATGTTCGATATCCAAAGTATGTTAATCTATGGATGTATACCTTTAAAACACCTCGATCTAATTAAATCGAATCATATAAGCTTACTAGTGACACTTTTAACACTTCTAAAATTATAACATATAACCTATGAATATCCAATATATTGACCAATCTATTCTTTTTCTTATCTACATATATAATTATTTAATTAGGTTATAGGATCTCAACCACTAACATCAAGTGATAGCATTAGAGGTGTAATGATTAAGAATGCTATAAAAGATGCGATGTAGATGTTAATGCAAATTAGCATATAAGTAGCATGTAGTGCATGAATCATATTGGCTAAGTGAGTAGTGTGAGGCTTGGGTATTATAGGTTAAGAAGTAGTTATAGTTTCCGTAGGCGCTAACACTTAGTGGCCCACATATATCTGTATGGATCAAATCCAATAGATGTTTGGCTCGCTCCACTTGTCCAACAAATGGAGATTTGTTCATCTTTCCTTTGAGGTAGGATTCACATGTTGACAGTTCTTGCTCGTTCTTTAGATCAAGTAATTGTGCCAACTTGTTAATTCTTTTCTCAGAAATATACCCTAATCTTGCGTGCCATAGGCTCATGGAACTATGATTATCTAATTTTTTTTATTTTGTTGAATTGTGAAAATGGATTTATGGGGAGTACCAGTATATAAACAATTCATCAAAGAACCCAAATAGATAAAATCAAAATATTTGAAAATGAAACAATTTCTATTCTTAATGGTAAATCTAAAACATTCTCTATCAAAAATTGGAATAGAGATAATGTTCTTAATAATATCTGGAATGAAAAGATAATTGTTTAAAATTATTGCAGAACTATTCTCAAAAGCTAGATTAACGGTGCCTATAGCTAATGCAACAACTCTTGCTCCATTCCCCATGCTAAGGATTATCTCTCTTCCATCCAGTTTCCTACTTCTTGTCATCATCTGCAAATCATTGCAGATATGTGAGCCACAACCCGTATCTAATACCCAAGAAGTATTGTTAATAGACAAGTTAATTTCAATAAAATATATATCTGAACTCTTCAGGCTTGCAAGATACTCCTTGCAATTCCTCTTCTAGTACTCTGATTTGCCGTAGTAATGATACTTGTCATTAGATTGAGAAGAAACCTTCTTGATACCGCCCTTAGCCTTCAGTTTGTTGGGCTTAGAGGAACCCTTTCCTTTCCTCTTTCTTTTCTTGGGCTTTTTAACCTTTGATTCGGAAGGGAATCCAACAAGCAGAACCAGCTTGTCCTTTTTCATGGTGGACTCAGTCATCTTTAATGTGTTCACAAGCTCAGCGAGACTAGTCTCCATATTGTGTATGTTAAAGTTGATAACACAAGTGTCAAATGAAGGAGGCAGAGACTGTAGTAGAAGGTCCATATAGAGTTTGTTCTCCATAACGACTCCAAGGGACGCTAGCCTTTCAATGAGGGCTATCATATTGAATCCATGGTCATGGACTGAAGAGCCCTCAGTTATACGATATTTGAAAAGCTCTTTTGAGATTTGATATCTCGTCTGCCAACTTCGTTCACCATACAACTCTTGTAGGTGAAGAAGGATCCCATAAGCAGCATTTTGATCCTCATTCTACCTCTGCAGTTCATTTGACATCGATGCCAACATGTAGCATTGAGCCTACAAATTATCATCAATGTGATGTAGGTAATCTGCATAAGCCTCTGAAGCAATATCCTCTGGTTGAACCGAGGAGGCACGACGTCGAGGACATATGCCTTCTTCTCAAATTGAAGAACTATCTTAAGTTTTTTAGCCAATCGACAAAGTTAGGTTCAGGTAATTTGTTTTGTTCAAGGATTGTTGCAAGTGGATTCTTTGCCATTTTAGTAGAAAAATCTACAAAACATGCATGAAGCAGAAAATGAATAAACTATGGGAAAAACATATTCATTTAATATAAGGTCTTTAATACTAAATGTCTCCCACTATTTTGTTTTTTGAATTCCATCACCCCTAGTGGAATTTCAGGAAATCAAATTTCCTAGTGGGCTTGAGGTCCAATGAAAATATTTCACACCCTAATTTTTTGGGCCCATCAAATATTTCTATTAGTAGTCAACTTTTTAACGATTGTATTGCTATACAACCCTCAAATTTGTTTTGTCTCACCTCTTCCCATATACCCCAATTTTGTGAGCCCGTTCTAAGTGTCAAACAATACCCATCAAACATTCGTGTAGATAGAGCATCAAGATGTCCACTGATTCATGGCTAATATAATGACGATTCCATCCTACGAGCATCTCAATGCTTAGTAGAGATCACAACTTTCCAACACAAGATCACCCCGTGACTCATGGCCAGTGATCAAGTGTGGTAGCAGTCGTCAAGTCTTTACCTTTGATGGTAGACATGGAACGATAGGTCCTACCTAACTTGTCTATTTTTATTTGAAATAGAATTTTCTCCAAAAAATTCTTTTACTTAATTTTCGTAAACTTAGTGGGGTTTAATTTTATCCAAGACCTCATCATAATTTAAATTAGGTTGGTTATTTAATACATGAATCATAATATCATTGCACAAGCATAAACGCATTAAATAAAATCCTAATCGTGCATCTAATACGTACTTAAATAAATGAATGATCATGAACCAATCATATGCAGTCCATTTGAGCTAAAAATGGAACTAAGGTCAGTCTAAGGATAATAAAATAGAATAGAACCTATTCTATTACATAATTGTACACCATACGAACATGGGCCTTCATTGTTTTTTCTTCCAAAGAAAAAGAAAAACCTCACCACCTATTCTACTGTATTTATAGAAAAATAAATAACTTACATAGATGAAATAAGAGGTTCGCTATAATCCCTGAGGCATGCGCAACATAAAATTAAACTTTTTATAAAAACATAATTTTATTCCCTCAATTCGAATGCGATTCTAACGAGCACGCTTATTCAAGTGGATATATATAAAAACAAATATATTAATTCGGATTATACATTTTGTGAACTCCGGTTGTTGTAGGGAATGAAATAATCAATTACTTATCTTGGACTTTCAAAACTCGCAGGGATCGAAGTGTCTTTCCTCTATCAGGTCCACAATATGAAAATAATACCAATTAAAAGGATTTGCTAGTATTCTTTTAATCTTTTACTAATCTGGATCTGGAGTAAATTTTTCCTTTATGATCCAATTGATAGATCAATAACAAACTTTCAAGAATAATAAATATTAATTCTTTAAGTGTTTTAAACTTGGATATAAAGAGAATATCAAGAAACTAGTATTCTCTTAAAGAACAAAAAAATCAAGATTTCAAGAAAACACCTTTTCTTTTTCTTTCTTTTCTTTCTTTTCTTGGAGAGAAAAATAGAAGACTTAACAAAATAATTTTTTCCTAATTAATACATGTAATTATCATCCATCCCAACATATAGAGGCTGAAAATTTTCTCCTACTCCAACTCTTGGAGAGTTTGTCAATTTTGAACTACTTCAAAGTTTGATCCTTGAAGGATTCTAAATCTTCCAACAACTCTTCTCTTTTTCTCTCTCCAATGTATTTGTACTTGTTTGAGACTACATTAGTCATCAAAATTATCTACATACATTCTTGATATTAATTTAAACTTTTCAAATAATATCAAAATGGATATATATCAAATGTATACCTAAAATATATTTATATAAAATAAATCCTAGTGGCTAATTTTTATCCTATAAATATGGTCACTTTGTTTATTTATTTATAAATATGTTAATTAAATAATTTATTCTCTTCATATTCTAGTAGGCTTCTTAAGTGATCCACATTAATTTTTGGGCTTGGACTTAAAAATCCAAAAATCAATCCAATTGAATTAATTCAAAATTAATCAATCCACTTGATTAATTATAATTTACTCCAATTGGGCTTCCTAATCAAATTAAGTCTAATTAAATAATCAAATTACTTAATTGAATATTTTAATTGAACCATTAAATTAAATAGAACCCTTAATTAATTAACTAAATTCCAACTATTGGATAAATTTCAAAATTAAAAATGTTACTTTTCATAAAGATGTGTGACCCTCTTAGGTTCACTACTAAACTAGCAGTGGACTTGCAACATTTGCAACTTATGGATAACAATTATTTTAATTAATTAATCTAGTTAATTAATTCACTTGGAACTAACTCCTTAGTTCCAAGAACCTCGCTATCCATGAAAACACTTATCAAGTAATTATGACAAACTAGTCTTAGGTGAAATAGTGAGTAAACCTATTTTAATTACGAGTACCATACATGTACGGTCCTTTCAACAACTAATCTCCTGATTGAATCTAGGGCATGGATTATAAGTTGAAACCCTAAATGATTCAACAACTATAATCCCATTTCAAGTCCAATGAATACTGATGACTCACGATTCATCCTGTCTTGGCTAAGGTTTTTGAATCATGTACAATGAAAATACAGAAGATTCTCTTGTTTAAAAATACAAGTGTCGAATTCTATGTTGGCCACTGACAAACCTCCATGCACACCAGTGCAACACCTAACATACCCCTTTGTGGTTGTCAAGCAATCAAAAAATATATTAATGTGCTGTAGGATACACACAAGGCTACCATCGTGCCTTAAGTTCGAGGACTAGCCGTGTACTATCGCAACACATAAATTCTTATTTCAATAGGTAAAGTCTCCAGCTAAGAATTTCTTGCGGGCCATGTTTGGTGTACTTGTTCTCTAACAAGCACCCATATACATGCACTTGCTTTTCTACGTTAATGCTAATAAAATATGACATCATTGTCTCACAAGCATGCATCGTATATGCAAGTCTTACTGAGGTATTTGATGTCCCATCTCAAAAAGCACTCAACTTGAAACTTATTTAAGACCAAAGACTTAAAGACATGTTCTATGATCGCCATCATATACGCGACCTTGCCTTATAGCTAAATTTGGTGATGGGCCTTAGATACATGGGCAATTAGAGCTAGAGCAAGTGGGAGATTATTAGAGTAGGATGCCCAATACCCCAATTGGATTGGGTGTATAATATTCTTTTTTGTTTGTAAAGATAATCTTATTGAGAATCATAGTAATAAAAAAAGATATTTTCTTTATCTTATGTCTTGCATATTTTATTTATGCACATTAGATAAAGTCCTTAGACCAAAATTAGCTACATGGCATGGTCGCGCATATGATAGCGATCATGGAACATACCTCTAAGGCTTTGGTTTTAAATAAGTTTCGATTCAAGAGCTTTTTGAGATAGGACATTAAATAGCTCAGTAAGACGCGCACATACGATGTATGCTCGTAGGATGAGGATGTCGTATTCCATTGGCATTAGCGTAGAGACACAAGTACATATATGTGGGTGCTTGTTAGGGAACAAGTACACCGAACATGGCCCACAAGATATTATTAGCTGGAGGTTTTACCTATCGAAATAAGAATTTATGTGTTGCAATAGTACATGGCTAGTCCTCGGACTTGAGACACGATGGTAGCCTTGTGCACATCCTGAAATACTTTGATATATCTTCTGATTGCTTGACAATCACAAAGAGGGTATGTTGGGTGTTACACTGATGTACGTGGAGGTTTGTCAGTGGCCAACATAGAAATCGACACTTGTCTTTTTAAACAAGGGAATCTCCTATATTTTCATAGTTTCTGATTCAAAGACCTTGGCCAAGGCAGGATGAATCGTGATTCATCAAGAATCACTAGAACTTGAAATGGGATCACAATTATTGAATCATTTAGGGTTTCGACTTATAATCCATGCCCTAGATTTAATCGGGAGATTAATAGTCGAAAGGACCGTACGTGTATGATACTTGCAATTGAAATAGGTTTACTCGCTATTTCACCGAAGACTAGTTTGCCATGATTACTTGCTAGCTGTTTTCATGGATAGTGAGGTTCTTAGAATTAAGGAGTTGATTCCAAGTGGATTAATTAATTAGATTAATTAATTAGAATAATTATTATTTATAAGTTGTAAATGTTGGAAACCCGCTATTAGCTTAGTAGTGAACCTAAGATGGTCACACATCTTTATGGAAAGTAACATTTCTAATTTTAGAATTTATTAAATGGTTGAAAATTAATTAATTAATACTGATTAATTAATTAATTAAGGGTTCTATTTAATTTAATGGCTAAATTAAATTATTCAATTAAGTAATTGGATTATTTTGGAACTAATTTGATTAGGAAATCCAATTCGAGTAAATAAAATTAATCAATTGGATTGATTAAATTGGAATTGAATCAATTGAATTAATTTGTGGATTTTTTAGTCCAAACCTAAAAATTAATGTGGACCACTTAAGAAGCCCAATAAAATATGAAGAGAAAAAAATAAATAAATATAATTTATTTAATTAATATATTTATAGATAAATAGATATACTGATCGATTTTATGGATAAAATCGGCCACTAAGATTTAATTTGTATATAAATATAATTATAGTATATATATGATATATATCTATCTTGATATTATTTGAATAGTTCAAATTAATATCAACAATGTATGTAGACAATTTTGATGATTAATGTAGTCTCAAATTAGTCCACATACAATAGGAGAGAAAAAAAGAGAAGAGTTCTTGAAAAATTTGGAATCCTTCCAAAATAAGACTTTGAAATAGTTCAAAATTGTCAAACTCTCCAAGAGTTGGAGAATAATCAAAATTTCAGCCCTAGAAATAGTTATGGCCAAAAATTACACATAATAATTCAGAAGATTTAAGCAAAAATTATTTTGTTTAAGTCTTCTATTTTTCTCTCCAACAAAAGAAGAAAAAGAAAAACATTTTCTTATAATCTTGATTTTCTTGTTATTTAAAAGAAAAATTAGTTTCCTGTTATTCTCTTCATATTATTTTTTCAAAAACGTAAAGAACAATCTTTATTATTTCTAAAAATTTACTCTGGTTCTAGATTAGTTAACAATTAAAAGGATACTAGTGAATCATTTTGATTGGTGTTGTTCTTCCATATTGTGGTCCTAATAGACGAGAGACATTTGGATTCTTGCGAGTTCTTAAAATTCAAGATAAGCAATTGATTACTTCATTTCCTATAACAACCGGAGTGCATAAAAGATATAATCTGAATTTATATTTGTTTATATATTCACTTGAATAAGCGTAATCGTTAAAATCGCTTACGAATCAAATGGGTTAAATTTATGTTTGATAAAATTTTAATTTTCCGCTGCGTATACCCCTGCGATTATATCGAACCCAACAAAACTTTCACTTATATTTCATGAGGGAAATTTCATTATGGATTTCATGGCCAACTATGCCTATCATGTTCAAGAATCGGGTATATGGCTTCAAGATCAGTTTCCACGAGAAATTATTAGACACATCAAATTGGACGCTTTACAATTATTAAATTTCAGATTCCACTTATACCTAGACTTTATTTCTTTGTTAACATTTTCTTTTTCATTTTGAATATAAGGGAGTAAGTACTCTTTATTTCTTACTTTCAAAATATAAAATATAACTTTTTGATTATTTTGATTCATTGTTGCTAATTAGAAACCCATTTCCTAATTACTCATCCGAACCATGGCCATGGATTTTTTAATCAAGTACAGTAGAAATCATAGGAGATTCATTTATTCTTTTAGATAGGTGATGGATTCTTTGTGGAAAACTCATTAACCTCCATAAATAAGGATGATGCACCTAAAATACCCCCTTTTGTGATTGATATGCAATTAGAGGATGAATCAAAGTATACCATGTAGAGTATGATATTACAATGGTACATCAAGTCAAAGGACTATATCATGCACTATCGTAATGGTGGAAACTTCCCATTCGACAATCATATTTCCTGGGGAATTTTCGATGGGGTAGTTTAGTATACATATTTTCTAACAAGCACCCGCATACGTGCACTAGTGTCAACCGGTGTCTATAGAATGAGACACCCTTCTTGCGAGCCTGCATCGTATGCATAAGTATTAATGGGCTAGTCAATATTCCGTCTCAAAAAACCCTTGAATTAGAATATTTTTTAAGATCACGGTCATAGAGACATGTTCTATGATCGCTATCCTATACGCAATCATGCCCTATAGCCATATGTGATCTAGGAACTTCATCTAATTCTAAAAATTTAAGATGAAGATTGTCATTAATTGATATTAATATGAAAAAGGTTGTTTCTACAAGAATATAAGGGCCGATACAATTAGCTCATCGGGCATTAATATAACGGAACTCTCAAGCAAATGAGGATGCGATGCCAAAAGTTTTTAATCATCCTTTTAAATTTTTGTAATCTCTATAGAACTTCTAGTAAATTATGTTAAATTTCTATACTACATACTAAATTTGTTGTGATGTGAACTTATGCTTAATTCATCATTTATATAGTATTAACTATGACAATGACATGAAGCATTATTTACGTGAATATGTTTTGTAATATAATAAAAAATGAATGGAAGAAGTTAAATAAAATAATTTAACATAAAAAAATCACAATTCATATCACATAATTCATCTTATTCATTAAAATTAACTTGTTCATTTTTGCTCATTTATTTTATAGTCATAGATGTTTTCCCCCAAAATTGTGACATAAAAGTTTGTAATGTAATTAGAAAAAAAATCTAAAAAATTCACAATTGTGAAAAATTATTAACTTTAAACAGTTATAACTCTATTATGCAAAGTTTTCATTTGGCCAATAATTTTTTGGTTGGACTGCCCTAAAAGTTTAGTTTTATATAAAACTGAGCTTGCGTAAAAATTTAAAATATTCAAAAAATTATAACAAAGGAAGAAAAAATTTCAACTTTAAAGAAGAGTTTGATATCATAAATGAAGCAATGTTTTATATTCAAATTATAGCACTTTACATAAAGTCCAAAAAGTCAGTTCTTTTTAGCTCTTTAATAGATGACAATTAAGGTTACAATAGGTATCACAAAATTTCAAGAAACTTTGTGAGTTATTGGTGCTTTTATAATAGTACAATACAAGAAGGTTATGAAACTAAAAATTTAGATTGGTCACATACCAATGTATGGACTTTTTAAAAATATGGGCTTGTTGTAGCGTTTTAAGAATTAAGGCTTTAATACCTCCAAGTATAACTTTGATGGTTCAAACTGTTAGAGTAGTGTCCGACGTGCCAATTGTTCTGACCGTTCTTATACTCTTGTGAATCATTCTTATTTATATTAATATTATTTAAATGACAATTTTTATCTTAAATTCATCATAAAAAATAGATAAAGTTCTTAGATCACACATAGTTATGGGGCTTGGTTCCACATATGATGGTGATCGTGGAATATGCCTCTAAGACTACGATCTTAAAACGTTTCAAGTTAAGGATCAATGAG
>JAGSPU010001387.1:0-23789 GCA_019321725.1 Paulownia fortunei
TCCCTGTGGATCGATCTCGGACTCACGAGAAATTTATTACTTACTACAACCTGCACTTGGGTTTGCAACCTTAAAGTTGTAGCATTTACGCCAATATCTATAGAGCGAAACATCCTCCTCATGCGAGCATGTATTATATGCGCGAGTCTATTGACAATTTGATTTCCCATCTCAAAACACCCTCAACTCGAAACTTATTAAAACCAAAGTCATAGAGGTATTTCCATTATCACCATTAAATGCGTGATCATGCCCTATAGCTAAGTTTGGTATATGAATTTTATCTAATAATAAGATGCAATTAAAGATAAAGAAATTTACTTATTTTAATAATATAATTTAAAAAAGATTATTTTTATAAATACAAAAGTATAAAAGATGCTCAATCTAATTAGCATATGAGGAACTATTCTATCAAATTTAAGGAATACAAAATCAACTCTTAAAGGAGATGAAGGGGACGGTTGTTTTGAGTAGGGATCGCATTGTTTGTAGAAAGGTTTTGAAAGAAGAAAATAGAAACAATTCAGCAAAAATTCAGCCCAAATTATCTTAAAACCGTGTGGTATAGGAGGCTTTTTATAGCCCTCAATGCCCCATCTCAATGGGACTCCAATCTCTTGTTTATCTTCACCTCTTTAAGGCATTGTCACTTTTATGGATGGTATCCAATACTAATTCAACTATCTTAAATTTTTCTTCATCTAGATTTCAATTTTTTCATCATCCAATTCCTATTGAGCCTTAATCCCATCACACTCATACTAATGGACATAGGCTTAATATAAATTAGGCTCATTTCATTGATTCAAATAATTAAGTTAATTAATTAATTCATATGAATTAATTAAGACTCACTAAATTAACTAATTTTATCAATTAATTAATATGCAAATTAATTTTCCATAATCTTATTAGGTCAAATTCATTGATCACATTGATTAATTAAATTGATCCAACACTTGAATTAACTGAAGCGCATTAAATTAATTAATCAAATTAATAATTCACATTAATTAATTTACATAATCCAACAATTAAATTCTTTTTCTTAACAAGAAATAGACTTGTCTAAGTTAGTGTGCAACCCTCTTAGGTTTATAACAAGTTAGTATTGGGCTCACAACTTTTATGATTTAATTGAATAGTTAAAATTATTATGATTAATTAATCTAATTAAATTAATCCTCCTATAATTAACCTTTTAATTCTAAAAATCCCTCAATCATGGTTAATGTTTAGCAATATGCTGTTAAAACCTAAATATAGGTGAAGAAGCAAATATTTTCAATTACGAATACTATGCAAGTACATTTATTCCATCAACTAATCTCTTTATTAAGCATAGGGTATGGATGACTAGTGAAATCCAAATACGTTAATAGCTATATGCTAATTCCTAGTTACATGAATCAACAAAGAAATAAGAAAAACTTTTTTTCTAATTTTTATCCAACTTTGGCCAAGTCCTTGCTATTCAAGAACTATGTAAAACATAGGAGATTCATCTAAATTGGTAATAGATTAATTATTGGTCACTTATTAACCTCTATAACAAATTAAATTACACTCAGAATGTTCCCCATATGATTATCCTGTAATCTAAGAATTAATCGATGCACAATCACCTATGCACAAAATTACCATTATGGCTCAAGTCTAAGGATTGACTCTTGCACTTTCTTAATGTAGAAATTCTATATTCAACAACATCTTAGTTTCTATTAAGAATTTATCAGCAAGAATGTTAAGTGTACTTATTCTCTAACAAAAACATTCACATACATGCACTAGTGTCTTTACACCAATGTTCATAAAAAGAGACATCCTCCTTTCAACTGTGCATCTTATGTGCAATTCTTGTTGAATTATTGATGTTCCATCTCAATATTCTCAATTTGAAAAGATTTAAGACCAAAAAGTCAGAGTCATATTTCTTGGTAACCATTGTACGGGGACCATGCTCTATATCAAGTATAGTCTAGGACTTTATCTACATATAAATAAAACAAATAAAGAAGATTTTTTTTTATTATTAAAATTGATTGAAAAAGAAAATTCTTATAAGAGTATAAAATGGTCAATTTAATTAACTCGTCGGACACAATGATAACATCTACGATTTAGAACAAAATAGATTAAAGTCATAGAGTGATATTTCAATAGCTACCTCGAGATTTAATCTAAATTTAATCAATTAGAAATAAAGATAATTTATGTTGAATGATATTGTTTATTACAAGAGCAAAAAATCGGACAATCCAATTAGCTTGTTGGCACACTCTTTAACACTTAAAATTAAGGAGTTAACTATAAGATAATTAATTAAATAGAAAATTAATCAAGGTAATTTTAATTTTTAAATAATATCAAAAGAGTTGGGGGCTACTACTAGGTTAGGTTACTGGTGAAAATTTTGAACAAGTCCATTTCATGCTAAGGCAATTATTCTAGAGTTGGATTAAATAAATTAGTTAATTGGTCTCAATTAATTTAAGAGTTAAATTAATTTAATTAATTCTACATAATGAGATTATGAAAGTCCAATTAAAATAATTATTGGATTAATTAATTAATAAAATGAGCGTTTAATTAATTCAAGTACTACATTAATTTAATTAGTTGATGGGAATAATTAAACTGACTTTTAATTTATTTTAAATTTAGATCCGGATGGGTTTAATTTAATTAATCAAGGTCAACAAACTGTATATGGAATATCGAAGCCTTAATAGTAGAATTGAAGAACTCCAAAATAGGTGTTCGTGTTATTACTTCTTAAACCTCACATAATAATCCTTTAAATAGAATTAACAAATAAAAGTTTACATGATTTTAATTTTGTGTGAACATGGAATGAATTTTAGTGAAAAAAACATTTAGAATTCCAAGGCAAACATCAAAACACACTAAGAGGTTAAAGGAAGCATTCCGGTCATCATCGTGGAAACAAATTGACTTGTGTGACCTGCTTAGTGCTACAGCCGAAAGCACGAGGCATAAATTGATTATGCCACTTGTAAGAATTAAAATATTCGTATAATTGATCAATTGTTATTGTAATGAGATATTTTATTTTAATTATGAATGTCATAATTATTTATATTTTAAAATGGGACTATGCTAGTTGTTAGAGTAGTGTCGGGCGTTTCAATCAATTGTCATTTTTATGCTCTAATGAATAGACAATCTTATTCGAAATTTATTGATAAATTGACAATTCTTTATCTTTAGTTCCATTTAAACAATTAGAGAAAGTCCCTACATTATACATAGTTACAGTGATGGTCACGTATATGATGTCGATCATGGAACACACGTCTATAGCTTTGGTTTTCAATTAATTTTGAGTCAAGAGTTCATTAAGATGGGATATCGATAAGCTCGTAAAGACTCGCACACATGATGTATGCTTAAAAGGAAGATGTCTCATTTCATAGGCTTCGACTTGGTGACCTTAGTACACGTGTACAGGTACTAATTACGATAGTGCATAAATTAGTCCTTTGACTTGAGTCCTTGTTTCTCAATTGCATGACAATCACAAGGGATTTATATTGGGTGTATGATCTTCATATATAAAAGTTAATGAGTGGTTAACAAATGAACCATCACCTATCTAGCAGAATAGGTAAATCTCATATACATTCCAATGTCCTTGACTAAAAAGTTTATGGTCAAAACAGGATGAATATTTGACGAAGGATTTTTAATGATTCATCACAAGTTAATGTAACTAGGAATGAAATCATAGTAATTGAGTCAATTAGGGCTTCAACTAATAATTCATACCCTAAATTTAATCGGAATATTAGTTGACGAAAGGATTGAATTTACATGGTACTCGTAATAAAAATAGGTTTACTTGCTAATTCACCTAAGACTAGGTAGTCAAGATGCACTGCTAGGTGCTTTCCTTGATTTGTGAGGTTTTTAGAATTAATAAGTTAATTCCAAAATAAAGTTGCAATAGTTGCAAAGCCCACTACTAAGCATGAGCCTAATGAGTTACACACAAAATGAGATAAATCAATTCTATCAAGAATAATCTAAGGAGTTGGATTGAGTTAAATAATGGAGATTAATTGACTTAAACTAGAGTTAATTTAATAAGTTAAATTAATTTATTCAATTAAATAATATATTTATTTAATTGGACCTAGCAAAGATTAAGGGCTCTTTGTGTAATACCCGAGCCTCGCGCTACTCACCTGCCCAATATAATTTATGCATTTCATGTTACGTATGTGTCATTTGCATTTTAATTGATATTTCATAATTTATGTGGCATCTTTAATAATTAAACTTTTAAAGTTGTCACCCGATATTAATCTCCAAATTCTTTAACCTAATTGGTTGAGTTGGTACTAAAATACGAGAATTTAGGTGCCAACTATCAGATACGATTACGATATACGTAAGTGAAAGGTGACATCGTTGTGTTTATCGGTGTAGGATAAACTATGCAAATAAATTAATTATAGAGAAAATAGTGATAGTAATAGTAATAATAATAATAAAATAAAATAAGGATATTATCATATTAATTAAGAGGGTGTAAATTTTTTTAATATAAAATAAATTTGGGGGCTTATAAATAAATATATATAAATAATATTTTGTATTAATTATATATAAAAATATAATATATATATAAGTATATGGTGGGTAATATAATATATATATATATATGTATACACGTGTAGTGTATACATATATATATGATGAGGATAAGTATATATATAATATATACATATATATATACATATGGGTATACACGTGTAGTGTGTACATATATATTTGATAAGGATAAGTATATATATAATTTATTATATTAAATTTCTTTAATACTAATGTTAAGGATAAGTATATATATAATGTATTATATTAGAGTTCTTTAATATTAATGTTAAGGATAAGTATATATATAATATATTATATTATGTTTTCTTAGTAGTTAAGTTATTATAACACACACCACACAACACAAGGCTAAAACACCTCACACACGTTCACGGCAGCAAGGGAAAGGAAAAGAGAAGGAAAAAAAGAGAAAAGAGAAAGAAAGAAAAGAGAAGATGTTCCAATAAATTTCAATAGTAGGAATTGGAGGAAATTTTGGGTAAGTCCCTTTTAATTTTTGTACGGATAAACATATATATTTATAATGTTTATTTTTAATTTGAAAGAAAGTTTTTGATTTAAGTTAACTAGTTATCTACCTGTGAGACAATAATTAATATACACATTCAATACGAAATTAGTTACAAGGACTTGATTTTATTATCTTGTATTAATTGGATGATGGAGTTAATTAAATTGAGGGATTGGTTACAAGATTATAACATATCAATTAAATAATATTAGAATAAATTCAAGATAAGAAATTAAAGTATTTAAAAGGTTTTGATTAGGGTGAACTATAAAATTTTAAGGTTTTATTGTTACTTAATTAAATTTAAGATTTAAGATCCCTTATGAGATTTGATATAGAAACCTATTGATTAAGAATAAAAATTAATATGTTATACTTTTATAGGCTGTCATATATCTAAAGTTAGGGAGGAGAATCTTGTTAACCTTTAGTAGGATATCAACGGTAAAAGGTAAGTGAAAATCCATTTGCAACTACAATGTATGGGCATAGTATTTCTTGGTTTATTTATAATAAATGTGATCCTTATGTCTTGATGAGTATTTTGATGAGTATTATAAATATATTATAGTGCATACGTTATTTGGAAGACAGGACATGTGATTCATTGTATCATTGAATAAGCAATTCATCAACATTTACACGTGCATGCATAACACGTGCCTACAGTTGAGGTTTTGCATACATAACATTATTTTTAGAAAGAAAATATTTTGGTTGGCCACTACTAGTGTACCGAGGCCCATATGTGGCTTATTTATATAATATTTGGGGTGCCGCGAGTATTACTTTTTAAAGGATCATAGAGGTTGATAGGGGGTGTGCCTCTAGTGGTCACGAGATGGTGGACCACTTGACTGTGCCCTTATCGACGCTGCTGGTAGGAAGACTTTTGGAGGGTCACAGGGGAAGATAGGGGATGGACCTTTGGTGATCCCAAGAGATGACCCCCGGACTGTATCGATCTGTTTATGGTCATGTGATTATTGATATTGTTGAGAGCTCTATCTGGTACATAGTAGGTGGGTCAAGGGCCTAGTGATGAAAAATAATTTTGAATGAACTATTTTTATGCATAAATTTGCATTCTTGTCAAGATTTCATAGAAATGCATTGCATTTATGTTGGATTATTCTTCAGCATGCATGATTTTCATTTACTGAGCATTAGCTCATGTAGTTCATGCATTGTAGGTGAGTTTGATAATACTTGAAGCCACTGACTTACTGAGCGAGCGGCTGGAGCTCCTACAGGTTTTGAGGATCAGTGTACATGGATGACGACCTATTGAGATGGTTGTTAACTTATTTGATTTTGCAGTCTATTGTATTAGGTTTTGAGATTTGTACAGTGTTTTACTTTTAAAACTTTTTTGTACATGAGTATGTAAATGTTATGGTTGTTATGGGTCTTCTGCAGGTATATATATATATTAGTTTGTGAGTGGAAAAAATAGTTTATTATTTATTAAGTTGTTATAAGAAAAAAAAATTATACATGCACATAGGATTTATCATGTCAAAATTATTATATATATAAATATATATGTGTGTGTAGTAATGGGGGTGTTACACTTTGGGAGTGTTACACTTTGGGAGTGAATTAATTAACTAATTGAATCAATCAATTAATGGGCTTTCGATTAATTTAAGGGTTAAAATTAATTTTACCAATTTAAATAGTGGAATTATTTAAATTGGCCTAATTTGGTTAGGTGGTCATGTAGAACTAACTAATTAATTGGGTTTGAATTAATTGATGAAGATTAATTAAGGTTCAAGCTCAAAGTTAATAGGCTCGTAGGAGAAACCCCTTAAGAGTCTTTAATTGGAGAACTGGAGGCTTTTATCTTAGATGGAAACCAATTAAAATTTAGAGTCTTACATATAAAGAAATCAAAGACTCCTATTTTTAATAAAAACAAGATTGAAATAAAATAGGAAGGGGTTAGGAGACCTAAGGGATTAGGGCCTAAGGGTCGAATTTGATGATGCTTATTGAAGCAAAATTTGGCCTCCCTTGAGCAAAAGAAGAAAACGTCCCTGATATGGTATGTATCCAAATCCTCAAATATCAGCTCTTCATGGGTTATCAACTCCTAGGTGGGTTCCTACTTATGACACACACAAGTCGATAGGGTATTAGTGTTATCCCAGCAAAAACCCTCCGACGCTCAAGTCAAACTTAAAGCAAATGAATAATCCAGAAATAGAGAATTCAAAGTTGTAGAGAACTAACCTCAATTGACTTAGCCTAAGCATTATGGCCCAACTTGTTTTGTTGACTTGTAGAGCTCTTGAACTTGTCCTATCGGGTCTTGTCTTTTTTTAACTTATAATTTGAATGGACCTCTTAGACTTAGCGTGATTCAAGCTCATAGCCCATCATAAGCCCCCTACTCTCCGGTAAGCCTCACGTAAGGAGGGTTGGTCGAGAGTAGATAGTCTTGGAGCATGTGAATTCATAGGGTGAGTAGCTTAGAGTTGCATTTCTTATTTTGGGAGTTAGCCCATCTTGATTCTTATGCAAAGAATTGATTATATCGGTGATGAGCATCTCCTCTGGAGAAATAGACTCTCAAGTTAGAGTTAGTATTCATCATTGATTAATGTCTTATTCGCTGAGTTGTTCGGCGGTCTCATTACCTGATTAGTGAACCGGGGGGTCAAGGAGGATGGTGCGCCCCTTTTGGGCAGTCCCCAAAAGGTATTTGATTTTGACATTGGATCTATTGAAAAATCTTCTCCTTCCTCTTCTTTTTTTGGTTAAATTCTTCTTTGAAGCATTTTATCAATATGAAACACTACTTTGAAAATCAAGAAGCTCATCTCACCGCTTGCTTCAGGGCTTGCCAAGCTCCTCGCCACCTTGTGTGCTCGATTTTTGTCACCCACTATAGCTCGAGCTCCTCACTTGAGTCGTTTCTAGTCTATTCCCACAACTCAGGTGGAGAGCTCAAGCTGCACATTGCCTGATGTGGCAGCTCGAGCTGCCTCTTTTTGCTATCTACAACTCGAGCATTTCGTTCGAGCTACTTGTTGCCTTCAACTACAGCTTGAACTGCTTGTTTTCAATGTTTGCAACTCAAAGCATAATGCTCAAGCTGCCTTAATCAAGGTTGCATAGGTGATGCCATGTTAGTGAGCATCATGCCCAATATTGTTGTGTTGTTGAGTGTAATTATGTCATCAAGTTTAGCACAATGCGGACGATGCTGTTGCTAGGTGCGAGCGCACTATTATCGCTTGTTGTCATCTTTGTGTCTTCTCTATTTATGATTACTACATCTAGCTAGAGGGTTGGTTTGAATCGCTATGTTGAGTTAAATAAATTAGATGAATTTTTTGTCCAATACCATAAAGGCCATTTGCTCTTTATTCAATTATGAGAGTGCATTAGTTAAGTCAGGTGAGAAGGTTCGCTCCTCAGGACCATCATCATCGTTGGAGTCTGGTAAGTCCAATAGCAAGGGCATTCATTTTCCTTTTTGAGGTCTTTTCGAGTTGATGGATGTGTTGGGTGAGCCTCAGCTCATACTCATGCCATGAATGTCATGTTATGTGATGCATGTTCGTGTGTTAAGGACCTCACATTACTTAAGTCTTTTCATTTATTAGTTGCATGGTTGATTTACTTAGATTTTTTCTTCATCTCTATTTCTCCTTGCTTGCTTGTATCTAACATCTTAGTTATATGGCAGCCGCTTTTGTTTTTGTTTTCGATTTTGTTTGCAGCCAAGAAATTTGACTTCGCTACACTTTGTTCTCGAAAGTTTGGGGAGTCTAGTCATTCACTCGCTCTTGGTGGAAGGGGCGCCCTGTGTACTCAAGACATGATGAGTGAGATCTCCCTTTCTGCACTAAGTATTGGGTGAGGATGTTTTGCATCAACCTCTCTCACTTATCCTTGTGTGTGACGTGGAGGTTTCTCAAGGTGTGCATGTCGGGGATGGAACCCCCAAGGTGTTGCTACTTTAAGGGTTGAATACTTCTAGCTAAGACTTAGCTTTTGCATTTGTATTTGTATTCTCATGTGATGAGCTATTAATTAACTTTTGTGTTTCTTTTCTCATTGGGATCGTTAAATCACCATAAGTTGTGTTAGACAACTTCTTATAAGTGAATGTATCGACTTTCATGTTTTTTTTCTTATTGGGATTGTTAACTCACCATGAGTTGAGTTAGACAACTTCTTATAGGTGAATATATCAAGTGATCTCCATGAGCTGATTTAGGAGATTCTTATTGGCTGATGCTTTTGATGAGTTGCCAAGAGCTTTTTATGACTTCTTACAGACAACTATGTTGATAGTTTTCTTGAGTCACTCTAGACTTCTTATAGATAAGCATTTTGATGATTCACCTCAAGTCATTCTACAGTTCTTACTGGTGAGCATTGTAACACTTTATCATGAGTCATTTAGACTTTTTATAGGCGAAAACAAAGACAAACCACCATGAGTCTTATAAACAAATTCTTATAGGTAGGTGTTCGTGTTCTATGAATATAGAAATAACAAATTCAAGTACGTGTAGTAAATTAATTTTGAATAACAAATTTACTAATAATTAAAATGAAAGTTTACATTGATAAGGTCAATAATACTGCTTCAAAGATAACTAATATTCTACTTGAGGGAAAAGAAAAATGTTTAAGTAAAAACTCGAGTAAACGATTTCAACAAACTACTTGGCTTTTACACCACCTTAGTATCACTTTTGTGGTGTGTTGGCATCCTTTCTATTCGTCATCCTATTCCATTATCTTGAGAAATGCTCCTTCAGAATCAAATGGGCCTCCACTAAATAGTTCTCCCAAGATGATGTTTATGATTCTAGTAATTGAGAGATTATCATCTCTGTGGCTCCTACTAGGGTAACTAAGTAACTCATCTTCCATTCGGGGAATGCGATGCTGATGATAGTCCTCTTTAAGGGCCTGGGGGCCTTGATTTACAAACTCCTTTAGGTATTCTTATTGTATGAGCTTTTCCATCTTCTTTTTAAGATAAAAGCACTCCTCAGTGATGTGCCCTCGATCATGATGGTAGCAGAAGTACTTGATGGACTTCATTCTCTTGGGATCATCATTCAACTTCTTCAAGGTTTGAATGGTCCTTTATTATTCTACAACCACTAGGAATTCTATCATTAGGGCATTTTGCAGAGTGTATCGTAGGTATCCTAGTGGGATGTGCCTTTGCTCTTCATCCTGCTTCTTGCTCATTTTTTTCTCATCTTTGTGTTTCCACTTTACTCCTACTTCTTAGAGTGTGGTAGAAGATCTCTTCTATGTGAATATATTTTTCCACTTTGGTAACGAGCTCTTCCAGTGTGTTGAGGGGTCTCCCCACACTAGATTCTTTGAACCTCCTACAACAAAGGTTCTACTGCATTATGCCTATTAGTAACTCATGTTGACGCTGGGAATCTCATGCACTACTTTGAAAAAGCATCTGACGTAGTCCCTCAAAGGCTCACCATCTATTTGGACGATTGCCAATAGGTGTGCCACCATCTTGGGGTACTTTCGATTGATAGAAAATTGGTGCAATAACCCCTATATCAGCTGCTCAAGGTTGGTTATACTACCAGCAACAGTTGGTTGAACCATGACATTGCACGCTTTGAAAGCATGGTATGGAAGATCTTATAGAAAGCGGCATCACTTAAGTTATACAAGTTCGCCTTAACATAGAACTTGTGAAGGTGCTCTTGAGGGTCCAGTTCCATCATACTCAGTATGGTTGGCAACTTTGATCCCTGTTGGCAAGGACTCAGCTAAGATAATAGGGAGAATGGGTTGTGCTTAGATAATGCTATTAAAAGTAGGAGGCAGTGCTCCACTTGCACTCGTTACTTATCTAGGATGTTCGGTGACACAGTGTGTCACCAGAGCAAATTGAATAATCCTAAAATAAATAACTTAAAGTTGTAGAGAACTAAATAAATTGCGTACTCTTGAATTATGAAAATTGATAGTATTTATAGTATAGATTAGAGGGTCCTCGTGGGCTTGAACCTCAGTCGGCTCAACCTAAACATTATGGCCCAACTTGTTTGTTAACTTGTAGAGCCCATGAACTTGGACTATCGGGTCTTGTCTTTTTTTTTACCCATAATTCAAATGAACCTCTTAGATTTGGTCGTTTTGGACTCATAACACACTAATCCCCTTTCTCCTTTTTCTTTAAGTCTTGATATTTCACGTTTTTTTATATCAACTTGATTATTCTAATCACTAGTTGATTTAAGAATCAATGTTGCACTCCCAAATTCTAGATTAAAAATAAATATTTAATATCTTCTAGTTGAGATATTAAATTGTGGTCTTGCTCATAGTGTGCATACCATCAAAGGGAAGACACATGGATTTCTCGAATTACTTACTAATCGGGGCCAGGATTCAAATTAGTTTTGGGATTCCTTTGAAGTTTTTTGAGGAGGATAGCAATTTGAATTATTTCATACCCTATATCAGTAGGAGTGTTTGTAAATATATATATTTATGATTTTTTTAATTAAACAAAATATCTGGGTATGAACCAATTAATCGCATCGAATTCGGGACTTGTTGTATACTTGTTTTATAAATTTAAATTTTTTCTTGCGCTTAGTCCCGTGATTTTGCTAACCGATCTCTAAGAATCGTAGGTTTGAGATAAATTTGCCAAAATTCGAGATCTGATCATCTAAGTTTTTATAGATCTGAGACCTGCCCCACTTTGAACTGTCGGGTCTGACCCGACAGTTCAACAACCCTGAACCGCTGGGTCCAACTGGTCACTGAACAGCTGGATCCATTTGGTCGGTTCAACTTTTTTTTTTTGAATTTTTTTTATGATCAATGGTCCAAATTTAGACCATTGATCATCAATGACCAGGCTATTATGGCCATGCCAGAATAGCCAGATTCCCCCCACCCTTTTTGTTTTTTTTTTTCAAAAAATAGTTTCTAAATCTATAAATACCCTCTAAACCCCATTATTTTTTCTCACAACAAAATTTCAAATTCTCTAAACTCTATCAAGTCTTAACTCTCTCAATTCTCTCAACTATAAAGTATCAATTTTATTTTTCTAAGTATTTAAGTATTTGTTTATAATTCTTTCATTTATATTGCTAATACTATTTTTTCATATTTCCTCATCTTCAATTCTATCAATTAGTAATTGGCCTGATCAAGTTCAAGCAACAGAGCTAAAGGAAAGATAGCCTCTTTCGACTTTGATTCAACACCTACGCTTAATATGAATTATGAAGTAAAAATAAGTGATGATTAACAACCTCATATATTTCCAACTCAAGAAAGTATGAGTGATGCCAATGTTCGAGCTACTCTTATTGTAAAATCTTCTATTTTCACCAAAAAATTTTGAGACGATAAAACTTTTCATTTAGAGAGATGCGAGCATAATATAAGTATTGCTCTAAATTATATAAATTTCAATCCGGAGGTGGTTATGAATCGTTAACAAGACATAGAGAGAAGAACCACCCAGTCGAATATAGAATTGACCATTCTCAAACTCAAATCCTAGCGTACTCGTCTTCTAGTGGAGGTATTGATTCTAACTTATTTAAATATTCTAATGTTAATTATAAAGAAAGATTAGCTGAATTTGTTGTTGTTGAACAACTTTCTTTTAGTTTTGGTGATAAATTAACTTTTGAAGATTTTTGTCAAAATATATGGGTATTACTTGTCATTGGATTGATTATTCTTGGTCAATCCCAAAAAGGTTAATTGCATATAAAGTATTCGATGAAGTGCACATAACGGAGAACATTTCTCAATTGATATTATTAGTATTACAAGAATATAATTTAACTACTAAATTTTTTCCAATATCATTTGACAATACTAGTTCAAATATTGCTAGTATTAGAGATCTTAAAATTGTATGTAAGCCATCAATTAATGGATTTTTTTTTCGTATTAGATGTATATGTCACATTTTAAATTTGTATATACAAGATGGATTAAGACATTTAGAATTACAACTTAGGCCCATTAAACAAACAATTGTTTACTTGTGGTCGCTTCCACAAGTTATCAAATAATGGGCTAAATTTTATAAGGCCAATGGTATGAGGCCTAAAAGATTTCCACGGAATGTTCCAACCCATTGGAATTCAACATATTTGTTATTACAAGAATCTTTTGATTATAAAGAATTATTATGTACATTTTTTTATGCGAAATGTTAAGAATGTGCATTTGTTTCGAAATGAGTGGGTAGTATGTAAAAAGATTTATAATATTTTAAAAACTTTTAATGATGCCACCTTATAATTATCGGGAATTTGTTACCCAACTACCCATTTAGTACTAAGTAATTGTTGCAATATTATGAATGCTCTAATGACGAAATTTTAAAATATTACATTGAAGCAATGAAAACTAAATATGAAAAATATTTTTTGAACATTCTTAAACCATGGGGCCTATATTCATATAAACGATTGGATTCATTTTTATTTTGATTAATCTCCCTTATATTAACTATTGATCCACTTTGGCTCGAGTGGATTGCATAGGATAATAGCTTATGATCATCCAATTGTATATGTATGGTAGATGCACGCATATGATTATTTAATAATTTTCTTGATTGTGTTTGTAACTTAGGAATAGTGCAATATTAAATAAACAACATAAATAAAATGATGAGATCTTGATAAAAATGGAACCCTTACTTAGAATTGTTCTAAGTCTAAGAAATTTTAAGTAAATTCTGTATCAAGTGTAATGGGAATATAGGGCTAGGCCTAATTGTTCAATTCTTCCATCAAAAGTAGTTGACATGTGAAATGCTGCCATACTTATTTCATTGGCCACGAGTCGTGGGATGTGATAAGTGGAAGTAATAGTTGTGACCGCTACTTGTATAGAGATGCCCATGGGATAGGAGGGTTAAGGGTGTTGGCCACGAGTCGTAGGACATACTTTAGTTGTCTTACTCACATGGGCATTTGATGGGAAACACTTGACATTTAATATCATATAGGCTTATCAAATTAGGGTACATGGTAGGTAGTGAGGCAAAATAGCTTGAGGGTTGCTTGGGGATGCAATTGCTAATGTATTTTTTATCTTTTAGTTTTATCATATGAGCTCATAAAATTAGGATGTATGATAAGGCTAAATGGACTTTAAGCCCAATAAGAAATATAATTTGCCAAATATCCATCTAGAGGGTGATGGAATTCTAGAAATAGAGTGGGAGACATTTACAATTAAAGACCTTATTATGAATAAATAAATAGTTGAATGTATACTTATTTTGTACCTCGCATTTTTGTAGATGATTTACAAAAGGTTAAAAACCCACTTGCAGCTATTCTTGTCACCAACAAACTCATTGGTCTCAACTATGTTGATTGGCTATAGAACTTTTGGATTGTTCTCCAATCTAAAAAGAGAGCTTATGTCCTCAATGTGATGCCGTTACTAGATCCACTGATGGATGCCACTAAGGAAGAGCTTGTGGAACATTGCAAGCTAGTTGAAGATGATCTGCAAACTCGGTGCTATATGATAGCATCAATGTCAAATGAGTTGTAATGAGGGTATAGCTCATTCTGCAGTATGCACCTTTATCTAAAGAAATTGTATGGCTAGCATACAAGGTAGACTAGATACTTCGTATATAAGGAGCTCTTTTGATGATGTATGACATAAGGCTCTTTAGTTCATGACCATAGACTAAAGATAACTTGATTAAGAGACTTAAGTCTCTTGGAGTCGTTATAGATAATGAACTATATGTGGATCTCGTGCTACAATCTTTACCACCTTTGTTTGACTCTTTTGTGATAAACTCCAACATGTATAAGATGTTGACTAGCCTTGTTGAGCTAGTCAACAAGTTAAAGATGGCCTAATCCACCATGAAAAAAGATAAGCATATCCTCCTTATTGGCTTTTCATTCTAATATA
Organism: Paulownia fortunei; assembly: GCA_019321725.1. Classification (NCBI taxonomy): domain Eukaryota; kingdom Viridiplantae; phylum Streptophyta; class Magnoliopsida; order Lamiales; family Paulowniaceae; genus Paulownia; species Paulownia fortunei. The sequence continues at coordinate 15,098 of JAGSPU010001387.1, forward strand.
AGACCAAAAAGTCAAAGAAAGGGAAGAAGAAGGGTTTTTCTAAGAAGGCCAAGGGTTTGAAGACCATTAGTAAAGTAAAGAAGGGTTCCAAAGCTAAGGACAAGTGCCACTACTGCAGTAAGCTAGGGCATTGTAAAAGGAACTACAAGGAGTACCTCACGAGTCTGCAGAAGGGTTCTGGTATGTTCTTTGTTGAAGTTAACCTTTCGGTTAATGATGTTTCTTATGTATTAGATACTGGCAATAGCACTAATTTATACAATAATTTGTAGGTGATGACAAAAGCAGGGAGCTGAGTAAAGGAGAGCGGATCCTGAGGCTTGGGAATAGAGCAAAGATTGCTACATTAGCCCTAGGAACTATTTATTTAGCATTATGAGATGCTAGTAGGACAGTTTTAAGTTCTTGTCTTTTTGTTCCTGAACTAATAAAGAACATTATCTTTATTCCTAATTTGGAGAGAGAGGGTTATTATTTTTCAATAAAGGATGAAAATTGTTCCATTTACTTTGGTTCTTTTTTAGTTCATGTTGCAACAAAATTTTAAACAAGTTCTTGTGAAAAAAAAAACAAAGTTAATACTGGTAGTTCCATGTGAAAAACAAAAAAATACAAAAATATAAAATCACGGCAGCAAACAATAAGCATCAAGTAGTAAGCGAATATGTGTGAATGATTTACAACACGATCTCTGAATTCGTCCATGCAACAACCTGAAATTGTTGAAAAATTAACAAAATTTCAAACAAGTTCTTGTGAAAAACAAAAAAAAAACAAAGTTAATACCAATAGTTCTATTTGAAAAATAAAAAATAGAAAAATATTAAATCACTAGAGCAAACAATAAGAATCAAGTAGTAAGGGAATATGTGTGAATGATTTACCATGCGATCTCTGAATTCCTTCGCTCAACTACTTGAAACTGGATTAAAATCAACAATATTTTAGACAAGTTCTTATAAATAAACTAAAAAACAAACCAAGTTAATATTAATAATTTCATGTGAACAACAAAAAGATATGAAATTATTAAATCACTTAAACAAACAATATGAATCAAGTAGTAGGCAAATATGTGTGAATGATTACTACACGATCTGCAAATTCCTTGACTCAATTATCTGAAACCAGATAAAAATTAAAAAAAATTCAGATAAGTTCTTGTGAAAAAAAAACAAATTAACACCAGTAGTTTCACGTTAAAAATAAAAAAAATCAAAATTACGAAAACACTATAGCAAATAATAAAAATCAAGTAGTGAGCGAATACCTATGAATGATTTACTACGAGATCTTCGAATTAATAAAATTTCAAACAAGTTCTTCTGAAAATACAAGAAAAAAATAAAGTTAATACCGGTAGTTTCATGTGAAAAATAAAAAAATACAAAAAAATAAAATCATTGCCGCAAACAATAAGAATCAAATACTAAGCGAATATGTGTATCTTCGATTTTCTACACGTAACCACCTGAAATCGTTAAAAAATTAACACAATTTCGGACAAATTCTTATGAAAAAAAAAAAAAACAAAGTTAATACAGGTAGTTCCATTTGAAAAACAGAAAAATACAAAAATATGAAATCACCGCAGGAAACAATAAGAATCAAGTAGTAAGCGAATATGTGTGAATGATTTACAACATAATCTCCAATTTCCTACACGCAGCCACCTGAAATCGTTGAAAAATTAACAAAATTTCATACTAGTTCTTGTGAAAAAAAAATCAAAGTTAATACAGGTAGTTCCATTTGAAAAATAGAAAAATACAAAATTATTAAATCACTGGAGCAAACAAGAAGAATCAAGTAGTAAGGGAATATGTGTGAATGATTTATTATGCAATCTCTGAATTCCTTCGCTCAACTACTTGAAACCTGATTAAAATCAACAATATTTTAGACAAGTTCTTATAAATAAACTAAAAAATAAACCAAGTTAATACCGATAATTTCATATGAAAAGCAAAAAAATATGAAATTATTAAATCATTTAAACAAACAATATGAATCAAATAGTAGGCAAATATGTGTGAATGATTACTACACGATCTTCAAATTCCTTCTCTCAATTATCTAAAATTAGAGGAAAATAAAAAAAAATTCATATAAGTTCTTGTGAAAAAACCAAAAAAAAAAAAACAATTTAACACCAGTAGTTTTACGTGAAAAATAAAAAAAAATTGAAATTACAAAAATACTAAAGCAAACAATAAAAACCAAGTAGTGGGCAAACACCTGTGAATGATTTACTACAAGATCTCTGAATTAACAAAATTTCAGACAAGTTCTTCTGAAAATACAAGAAAAAAATAAAGTTAATACTGGTAGTTCCATGTGAAAAATAAAAAAATACAAAAAAATGAAATCACTGCCGCAAACAATAAGAATCAAATAGTAAGCGAATATGTGTATCTTCGATTTCCTACACATAACCACCTGAAATCATTGAAAAATTAACAAAATTTCGGACAAGTTATTGTGAAAAAAAAAAAAAACAAAGTTAATATAGGTAGTTCCATTTGAAAAACAGAAAAATACAAAAATATTAAATCACTGGAGCAAACAATAAGAATCAAGTAGTAAGCGAACATGTGTGAATGATACTATGTGATCTCTGAATTCTTTCCCTCAACTACTTGAAACTGGATTAAAATCAATAATATTTTACACAAGTTCTTATAAATAAACTAAAAAACAAATCAAGTTAATACCGATAATTTCATGTGAAAAACAAAAAAATATGAAATTATTAAATCACTTAAACAAACAATATGAATCAAGTAATAGGCGAATATGTGTGAATGATTACTACGCGATCTACAAATTCCTTCACTCAATTATTTGAAACTAGAGAAAAATAAAAAAAAATTCAGATGAGTTCTTGTGAAAAAACAAAAAAAAAAAAACAAGTTAACACTAGTAGTCTCATGTGAACAATTAAAAAATTCAAAATTACGAAATTACTGAAGCAAACAATAAAAATCGAGTAGTGGGTGAATACCTATGAATGATTTACTACGAGATCTCTGAATTACTACACGCAACCACCTAAAATCGTTGAAAAATTAACAAAATTTCTGACATGTCCTTGTGAAAAAACAAAAAAAAAACAAAGATAATATCGGTAGTTCCATGTGAAAAACAAAAAAATACAAAAATATGAAATCACCACAACAAACAATAAGAATCAAGTAGTAAGCGAATACGTGTGAATGATTTACAACACAAACTTCGATTTCCTACACGCAACCACTTGAAATTGTTGAAAAATTAACAAAATTTCAAACAGGTTCTTGTGGAAAAAAAAACACCTTTACTTCCATGTGAAAAACAAAAAAATACAAAAATATAAAATCACTGCAGCAAACAATAAGAATCAAGTAGTAAGCGAATATGTGTGAATGATTTACAACGCGATCTCTGAATTCCTACATGCAACCACTTAAAATCGTTGAAAAATTAACAAAATTTCAGACATGTTCTTGTGAAAAAACAAAAAACAAACAAAGTTAATACCTGTATTTCCATGTGAAAAACATAAAAGTACAAAAATATGAAATCACTGTAGGAAACTATAAGAATCAAGTAGTAAGCGAATATGTGTGAATGATTTACTACGCGATCTTTGAATTCCTTCGCTCAATTACTTGAAACTGGATTAAAATGAAGAATATTTTAGACAAGTGCTTATAAATAAACTAAAAAACAAACCAAGTTAATATCGATAATTTCATGTGAAAAATAAAAAAATATGAAATTATTAAATCACATAAACAACCAATAGGAATCAACTAATAGGCGAATATATGTGAATGATTACTATGCGATCTCCAAATTCCTTCACTCAATTATTTGAAATCGAAGAAAAATTACAAAAATTTCAACTAAGTTTTTGTGAAAAAACTAAAAAGAAAAAAATCAAGTTAACCCTAGTAGTTTCACGTGAAAAATAAAAAAATTCAAAATTACAAAAATACTGAAGCAAACAATAAAAATCGAGTAGTGGGCGAATACCGGTAGTTCAATGTGAAAAATAAAAAAAATACAAAAATATGAAATAACCATAGGAACTAATAAGAATCAAGTAGTAAGCGAATATGTGTGAATGATTTACAACACAATCTGCGATTTCCTACCCGCAACCACCTGAAATTGTTGAAAAATTAACAAAATTTCGGACAAGTTCTTGTTGAAAAAAAAAAAACAAAGTTAATACAGGTAGTTCTATTTTAAAAATAGAAAAATACAAAAATATTAAATCATTGGCCAACAATAAGAATCAAGTAGTAAGCGAATATGTGTGAATGATTTACTATCCAATCTCTAAATTCCTTCGCTCAACTACTTGAAACTGGATTAAAATCAATAATATTTTAAACAAGTTCTTATAAATAAACTAAAAAACAAAACAAGTTAATACCGATAATTTCATGTGAAAAATAAAAAAATATGAAATTATTAAATCACTTAAACAAACAATATGAATCAAGTAGTAGGCGAATATGTGTGAATGATTACTACGTGATCTCTAAATTCTTTCACTCAATTATTTGAAATCGTAGAAAAATCAAAACAATTTCAGATAAGTTCTTGTGGAAAAACAAAAAAAACCAAGTTAACACTAGTAGTTTCACGTGAAATAAAAAAATTCAAAATTACGAAAACACTAAAACAAAAAAAAAAATCAAGTAGTGGGCGAATACGTGTGAATAATTTACTACGAGATCTCTGAATTCCTACACACAACCACCTAAAATCATTGAAAAATTAACAAAATTTCAGACATGTTCTTATGAAAAAACAAAAAAAAAAAAACAAAGTTAATATCAGTAGTTCAATGCGAAAAATAAAAAAATTCAAAAATATGAAATAACCTCAGGAAATAATAAGAATCAAGTAGTAAGTGAATATGTGTGAATGATTTACAACACAATCTGCAATTTCCTACATGCAACCACCTGAAATCGTTGAAAAATTAACAAAATTTCGGACAAGTTCTTGTTGAAAAAAAAAAAAAACAAAGTTAACACAGGTAGTTCCATTTTAAAAATAGAAAAATAGAAAAATAGAAAAATATTAAATCATTGGCAAACAATAAGAATCAAGTAGTAAGCGAATATGTGTGAATGATTTACTATCCGATCTCTAAATTCCTTCGCTCAACTACTTGAAACTAGATTAAAATCAATAATATTTTAGACAAGTTCTTATAAATAAACTAAAAAAAAAACAGTTAATACCGATAATTTCATGTGAAAAATAAAAAAATATGAAATTATTAAAACACTTAAACAAACAATATGAATCAAGTAGTAGGCAAATATGTGTGAGTGATTACTACGTGATCTCTAAATTCCTTCACTCAATTACTTGAAACCGGAGAAAAATCAAAAAAATTTCAGATAAGTTCTTGTGAAAAAATAAATAAAAACCAAGTTAACACTAGTAGTTTCACGTGAAAAATAAAAAAATTCAAAATTACGAAAATACTAAAGCAAAAAATAAAAATCAAATAGTGGGTGAGTACGTGTGAATGATTTACTACGAGATCTCCGAATTCCTACACACAACCACCTAAAATCATTGAAAAATTAACAAAATTTCAAACATGTTCTTATGAAAAAAAAAAAAAAAAAGTTAATACCGATAGTTCAATGTGAAAAATAAAAAATACAAAAATATAAAATAACCACAGGAAATAATAAGAATCAAGTAGTAAGCGAATATGTGTGAATGATTTACAACACAATCTGCGATTTCCTACATGCAACCACCTGAAATCGTTGAAAAATTAACAAAATTTCGGATAAGTTCTTGTTGAAAAAAAAAACACAAAGTTAATACAGGTAGTTCTATTTGAAAAACAAAAAAATACAAAAATATTAATTCACTGGAGCAAAAAATAAGAATCAAATAGTAAGTGAATATGTATGAATGATTTACGAAGCAATTTCTGAATTTCTTCGTTCAACTACTTGAAACTGGATTAAAATCAACAATATTTTAGACAAGTGCTTATAAATAAACTAAAAAACAAACCGACTTAATATCATTAATTTCATGTGAAAAACAAAAAAATATAAAATTAGTAAATCACATAAACAACCAATAGGAATCAACTAATAGGCGAATATGTGTGAATGATTACTATGCGATCTCCAAATTCCTTCACTTAATTATTTGAAATCGGAGAAAAATCAAACAAATTTCAAAAAAGTTCCTGTGAAAAAACCAAAAAAAAAATCAAGGTAACATTAGTAGTTTCACGTGAAAAATAAAAAAATTCAAAATTATGAAAACATTGAAGCAAACAACAAAAATCGATTAGTGTGTGAATACCTGTGAATGATTTACTACGAGATCTCTGAATTCCTATACGCAACCACCTAAAATCGTTGAAAAATTAACAAAATTTAAGACATGTTTTTGTGAAAAAAAAAAAAAAAGTTAATACCGGTAGTTTCATGTGAAACACCAAAAAATACAAAGGAAACAATAAGAATCAAGTAGTAAGCGAATATGTGTGAATGATTTACGACACAATCTCTAATTTCCTACATCCAACCACCGAAGAATTAACAAAATTTCGGATAAGTTCTTGTCAAAAAAAAAAAAAATCTTAATACAGGTAGTTCCATTTGAAAAACAGAAAAATACAAAAATATTAAATCACTGGAGCAAAGAATAAGAATCAATTAGTAACTGAATATTTATGAATGATTTACTATGCGATCTCTGAATTTCTTCGCTCAACTACTTGAAAGTAGATTAAAATCAACAACATTTTAGACAAGTGCTTATAAATAAACAAAAAACAAACCAAGTTAATACCGATAATTTCATATGAAAAATAAAAATATATGAAATTATAAAATCACTTAAACAAACAATATGAATCAAGTAGTCGGCGAATATGTGTGAATGATTACTACGTTATTTCAAAATTCTTCCACTCAATTATTTCAAATCGGAGAAAAATAAAAAAAAATTCAGATAAGTTCATGTGAAAAAAAAAAAAAAACAAAGTTAAACACTAGTAGTTTCACATGAAAAATAAAAAATTTTGAAATTACGAAAAGACTGAAGCAAACAATAAAAATTGAGTAGTGGGCGAATACTTATGAATGATTTACTACGAGATCTCCGAATTACTACACGCACCCACCTAAAATCGTTGAAAAATTAACAAAATTTCAGACACGTCCTTGTGAAAAATAAATAAAAATAAAGTTAATACGGTAGTTCCATGTGAAAAACAAAAAAATACAAAAATATGAAATCACCGCAGGAAACAATAAGAATCAAATAGCAAGCGAATATGTGTGAATGATTTACTATGCGATCTCTGAATTTCTTTGCTCAACTACTTGAAACTTGATTAAAATCAACAATATTTTAGACAAGTTCTTATAAATAAACTAAAAAACAAACCAAGTTAATACAGATAATTTCACGTGAAAAACAAAAAAATACGAAATTATTAAATCACTTAAACAACCAATATGAATCAACTAGTAGGCGAATATGTGTGAATGATTACTGCGCTATGTCCAAATTTCTTCACTAAATTATTGAAATCGGAGAAAAATAAAAAAAATTCAGATATGTTTTGTGAAAAAACAAAAAAAAAATAAGTCAATACAATAGTTCCACGTGAAAAATGAAAAAATTCAAAATTACAAAACATTGAAGCAAAAAATTAAAATCAAGTAGTGGGCGAATACGTGTGAATGAGTTACTACGAGATCTCCGAATTGCTACACGCAACGGCCTAAAATCATTGAAAAATTAACAAAATTTCAGACATGTTCTTGTGAGAAAACAAAAAAAAAAAAGTTAATACCGGTAGTTCCATGTGAAAAATAAAAGAATACAAAGGAAATAATAAGAATCAAGTAGTAAGTGAATATGTGTGAATGATTTACGACACAATCTCTGATTTCCTACACCCAACCACCGAAAAATTAAGAAAATTTCGGATAAGTTCTTGTGAAAAAAAAAAATAAAAAATCTTAATACAGGTAGTTCCATTTGAAAAACAGAAAAATACAAAAATATTAAATCACTGGAGCAAAGAATAAGAATCAATTACTAACTGAATATGTGTGAATGATTTAGTATGCGATCTCTGAATTTCTTCGCTCAACTACTTGAAAGTAGATTAAAATCAACAACATTTTAGACAAGTGCTTATAAATAAACTAAAAAACAAACCAAGTTAATACCGATAATTTCATATGAAAAATAAAAATATATGAAATTATTAAATCACTTAAACAAACAATATGAATCAAGTAGTGCGCGAATATGTGTGAATGATTACTACGTTATTTCCAAATTCTTCCACTCAATTATTTCAAACCGGAGAAAAATAAAAAAAATTCAGATAAGTTGATGTGAAAAAACAAAAAAAAAAAAAAAAGTTAAACACCAGTAGTTTCACGTGAAAAATAAAAAATTTTGAAATTACGAAAAGACTGAAGCAAACAATAAAAATTGAGTAGTGGACGAATACTTATGAATGATTTACTACGAGATCTCCGAATTACTACACGCACCCACCTAAAATCGTTGAAAAATTAACAATATTTCAAACACGTCCTTGTGAAAAATAAATAAAAATAAAGTTAATACCGGTAGTTCCATGTGAAAAACAAAAAAATACAAAAATATGAAATCACCGCAGGAA
>JAGSPU010000646.1:0-23754 GCA_019321725.1 Paulownia fortunei
GAGTTATTTCTTGAACAGTATTTATTAGCTTTTATATTAGTATAATTAAAGAATAAATAAATATTTAACAAAATTTAGATTCAAACAAAAATAACAATGTAAATTTGATACAGAAAAAATATATGTATTGAATATTTCAATAGAATATATTTCGAAGTCATTAGGTAGTATTTAATTGAAATAAACTATTAATTTAACTTTTACAAAAATATAATCTTTGAATAATTTAAAATATTTTGAAATATTCAAATTTTTTAAAAGTATAATTACTAAAAATTTATGTTGAAATACCCAATTAATATAACTTTACATTGTTTGATCTAGAGAAAAATAAAAAATATTATTTGTAAATTAAAAGGCATGGTGATTAAATGAGAAATTAAATAATTCTAATTTAGAATAACAAAAAAAATAATAATAAAATTTAAAATCAATAAATTTGCAAATAAAACCAACAGGGCTAAAGAGCAAAAAAGAATCCACGCTTTAAGAGTTATTTTCTTGGAGAGTATTATATAGCTTTTATTTAGAATAATTAAAGAATAATAAATATTTAAAAAATTTAGAATCTAAACAAAAACACAATGTAAATTAGATACATAAAATAAATATATCTATTGAATTTCAATAAAAATATATTTTAGACTCATTAGATAGTGTTTAGTTGAAATATAAAATTATTTAAGTTTTAAAATATATTAAATTTGAATAATTAAAATATTTAATATTCAAATTTTAAAAGTATAATTACTAAAAATTTATGTTGAAATACACAATTAATATAACTTTACATTGTTGATCTAAGACAAAATAAAAATATTATTTGTAAATTTAAAGGCACATGGTTATTAAATGGGATTAAATAATTATAATTTAGAGTAACTAAAAATAAATAAATTAAAATTTTAAAATCAAATAAAATTACAATAAAACCAAAAGGGCGAAGAGAGCAAAAATGAATCCATGCTTTAAGAGTTATTTTCTTGGATAGTATTATATAGCTTTTATTTAGTATAATTAAAGAATAAATAAATATTTAAAAAATTTAAATTCTAAACAAAAACACAGTGTAAATTTGATACAAAAATAAATATATGTATTGAATATTTCAATAGAATATATTTTGAAGTCATTAGGTAGTATTTAATTCAAATAAACAATTAATTTAACTTTAAAATATATTAATATTTGAATAATTTAAAATATTTTGAAATATTCAAATTTCAATAGTATAATTACTAAAAAAAATTTATGTTGAAATATACAATTAATATAACTTTACATTGTTGATCTAAGAAAAATAAAAATATTATTTGTAAATTAAAAGCATGTTATTAAATGAGATTAAATAATTCTTAAATTAGAAAGTTTAATAAAAAAAAAAAAATAAATTTCAGTTTTAAAATCAAATAAAAGTAAAAGGGCTAAAATGTATCTACTATTTAAGAGTTATTTTATTGGATACTATTATATAGCTTTTATTTAGTATAATTAAAGAATAAATAAATATTAAAAAATATATATTCTAACAAAAACAAATGTAAATTTGATACAGAAATAAATATATGTATTGAATATTTCAATAAAATATATTTTGAAGTCATTAGGTAGTATTTAATTGAAATAAACAATTAATTTAACTTTAAAATTTATTAATATTTGAATAATTTAAAATATTTTGAAATATTCAAATTTTGAAATTATAATTACTAAAAATTTATGTTGAAATACACAATTAATATAACTTAACATTGTTGATGTAAGAAAAATAAAAATATATTATTTGTAATTTAAAAGGCATGGTTATTTAATGGGATTAAATAATTCTAATTTAGAGTAACTAAAAATAAATAAATTAAAATTTTAAAATCAAATAAAATTACAAATAAAACCAAAAGGGCTAAAGAGAAAAAATGAATCCATGCTCTAAAAGTTATTTTCTGGATAGTATTATATATCTTTATTTAGTATAATTAAAGAATAAATAAATATTTAAAAATTTCAGATTCTAACAAAAACACAGTGTAAATTTGATACAGAAATAAATATATGTATTGAATATTTCAATAGAATATATTTTGAAGTCATTAGGTAATATTTAATTCAAATAAACAATTAATTTAACTTTAAAATATATTAATATTTGAATAATTTAAAATATTCGAAAATATAGAATTTTAAAAGTATAATTACTAAAAATTTATGTTGAAATATACAATTAAGTTAACTTTACATTGTTGATCTAAGAAAAATAAAAAATATTATTTATATATTAAAAGGCATGGTTATTAAATGGGATTAAATAATTCTAATTTAGAATAACAAAAAAAATGAAAATTTTAAAATCAAATAAATTTGCAAATAAAACCTACAGGGCTAAAGAGCAAAAAAGAACCCATGCTTTCAGAGTTATTTTCTTGGATAGTATTATATAACTTTTATTTAGTATAATTAAAGAATAAATAAATATTTAAAAAATTTATATTCTAATAAAAAACAACAATGTAAATTTGATACAGAAATAAATATATGTATTAAATTTTCAATAGAATATATTTTGAAGTCATTAGGTAGTATTTAATTGAAATAAATAATTAATTTAACTTTAAAATATATTAATATTTGAATAATTTAAAATATTTTGAAATATTCAAATTTTAAAAGTATAATTACTAAAAATTTATGTTGAAATACACAATTAATATAACTTTCCATTGTTGATGTAAGAAAAATAAAAAATATTATTTGTAATTAAAAGGCATGGTTATTAAATGGGATTAAATAATTCTAATTTAGAGTAACTAAAAATAAATAAATTGAAATTTTAAAATTAAATAAAATTACAAATAAAACCAAAAGGGCGAAAAAGAAAAATGAATCCATGCTTTAAGAGTTATTTTATTGGATAGTATTATATAGCTTTTATTTAGTATAATTAAAGAATAAATAAATATTTAAAAAAATTAAGAATCTAACAAAAACACAATTTAAATTTGATACATAAATAAATATATGTATTGAATATTTCAATAGAATATATTTTGAAGTCATTAGGTGTATTTCATGGAATATAAACAATTAATTTAACTTTCAAATATATTAATATTTGAATAATTTAAAATATTTTGAAATATTCAAATTTTAAAAGTATAATTACTAAAAATTTATGTTGAAATATACAATTAATATAACTTTACATTGTTGATCTAAGAAAAATAAAAAATATTATTTATAAATTAAAAGGCATGGTTATTAAATGGGATTAAATAATTCTAATTTAGAGTAACTAAAAAAAATAAATTTCAATTTTAAAATCAAATAAAAGTAAAAGGGCTAAAATGTATCCACGATTTAAGAGTTATTTTCTTGGATAGTATTATATAGCTTTTATTTAGTATAATTAAAGAATAAATAAATATTTAAAAAAATTATTTCTAAGAAAAACACAATGTAAATTTGATACAGAAATAAATATTTGTATTGAATATTTCAATAAAATATATTTTGAAGTCATTAGGTTGTATTTAATTGAAATAAACAATTAATTTAACTTTAAAATTTATTAATATTTGAATAATTTAAAATATTTTGAAATATTCAAATTTTCAAAGTATAATTACTAAAAATTTATGTTGAAATACACAATTAATATAACTTTACATTGTTGATGTAAGAAAAATAAAAAAAATATTTGTAATTTAAAAGGCATGGTTATTAAAAGGTATTAAATAATTCTAATTTAGAGTAACTAAAAATAAATAAATTGAAATTTTAAAATTAAATAAAATTACAAATAAAACCAAAAGGGCGAAAAAGCAAAAATGAATCCATGCTTTAAGAGTTATTTTCTTGGATAGTATTATATAGCTTTTATTTAGTATAATTAAAGAATAAATAAATATTTAAAAAATTTAGAATCTAACAAAAACACAATTTATATTTGATACATAGATAAATATATGTATTGAATATTTCAATAGAATATATTTTGAAGTCATTAGGTAGTATTTAATTGAAATAAACAATAAATTTAACTTTAAAATATATTAATATTTGAATAATTTGAAATATTTTGAAATATTCAAATTTCAAAAGTATAATTACTAAAAATTAATGTTGAAATACACAATTAATATAACTTTACTTTGTTGATCTAAGAAAAATAAAAATATTATTTGTAATTTAAAAGGCATGGTTATTAAATGGGATTAAATAATTCTAATTTAGAGTAACTAAAAATAAATAAATTAAAATTTTAAAATCAAATAAAATTGCAAATAAAACAAAAAGGGCGAAACAACAAAAATGAATCCATACTTTAAGAGTTATTTTCTTGGATAGTATTACATAGCTTTTATTTAGTATAATTAAAGAATAAATAAATATTTAAAAAATTTAAATTCTAACAAAAACACAGTGTAAATTTGATACAAAAATAAATATATGTATTGAATATTTCAATAGAATATATTTTGAAGTCATTAGGTAATATTTAATTCAAATAAATAATTAATTTAACTTTAAAATATATTAATATTTGAATAATTTAAAATATTCAAAAATATACATATTTTAAAAGTATAATTACTAAAAATTTATGTTGAAATACACATTTAATTTAACTTTACATTGTTGATCTAAGAAAAATAAAAATATTATTTGTAAATTAGAAGGCATGGTTATTAAATGTGATTAAATAATTCTAATTTAGAGTAACTAAAAAAAATAAAATACAATTTTAAAATCAAATAAAAGTAAAAGGGCTAAAATGTATCCACGATTTAAGAGTTATTTTCTTGGATAGTATTATATAGCTTTTATTTAGTATAATTAAAGAATAAATAAATATTTAAAAAATTTGTATTCTAACAAAAACACAATGTAAATTTGATACAGAAATAAATATATGTATTGAATATTTCAATAGAATATATTTTGAAATCATTATGTAGTATTTAATTGAAATAAACAATTAATTTAACTTTAAAATATATTAATATTTGAATAATTTAAAATATTTTCAAATATTCAAATTGTAAAAGTATAATTACTAAAAATTTATGTTGAAATACACAATTAATATAACTTTACATTGTTGAACTAAGAAAAATAAAAATATTATTCATAAATTAAAAGGCATGGTCATTAAATGGGATTAAATAATTCTAATTTAGAGTAACAAAAAATAAATAAATTAAAATTTTAAAATTAAATAAAATTGCAAATAAAACCAAAAGGGCAAAACAGCAAAAATCAATCCATGCTTTAAGAGTTATTTTCTTGGATAGTATTATATAGCTTTTATTTAGTATAATTAAAGAATAAATAAATATTTAAAAAATTTATATTCTAACAAAAACACAATGTAAATTTGATACAAAAATAAATATATGTATTGAATATTTCAATAAAATATATTTTGAAGTCATTAGGTAGTATTTAATTGAAATAAACAATTAATTTAACTTTAAAATTTATTAATATTTGAATAATTTAAAATATTTTGAAATATTCAAATTTTAAAAGTATAACTACTAAAAATTTATGTTGAAATACACAATTAATATAACTTTACATTGTTGATGTAAGAAAAATAAAAATATTATTTGTAATTTAAAAGGCATGGTTATTAAATGGGATTAAATAATTCTAATTTAGAGTAACTAAAAATAAATAAATTAAAATTTTAAAATCAAATAAAATTACAAATAAAACCAAAAGGGCGAAAGAGCAAAAATGAATCCATGCTCTAAAAGTTATTTTCTTGGATAGTATTATATACCTTTTATTTAGTATAATTAAAGAATAAATAAATATTTAAAAAATTCAGATTCTAACAAAAACATAGTGTAAATTTGATACAAAAATAAATATATGTATTGAATATTTTAATAGAATATATTTTGAAATCATTAGGTAATATTTAATTCAAATAAACAATTAATTTAACTTTAAAATATATTAATATTTGAATAATTTAAAATATTCGGAAATATACAAATTTTAAAAGTATAATTACTAAAAATTTATGTTGAAATACACAATTAATTTAACTTTACATTATTGATCTAAGAAAAATAAAAAATATTATTTGTAAATTAGAAGGCATGGTTATTAAATGTGATTAAATAATTCTAATTTAGAGTAACTAAAATAAATAAATTAAAATTTTAAAATCAAATAAAATTACAAATAAAACCAAAAGGGCGAAAGAGCAAAAATGAATCCATGCTCTAAAAGTTATTTTCTTGGATAGTATTATATATCTTTTATTTAGTATAATTAAAGAATAAATAAATATTTAAAAAATTCAGATTCTAACAAAAACATAGTGTAAATTTGATACAAAAATAAATATATGTATTGAATATTTTAATAGAATATATTTTGAAATCATTAGGTAATATTTAATTCAAATAAACAATTAATTTAACTTTAAAATATATTAATATTTGAATAATTTAAAATATTCGGAAATATACAAATTTTAAAAGTATAATTACTAAAAATTTATGTTGAAATACACAATTAATTTAACTTTACATTATTGATCTAAGAAAAATAAAAAATATTATTTGTAAATTAGAAGGCATGGTTATTAAATGTGATTAAATAATTCTAATTTAGAGTAACTAAAAAAAATAAATTACAATTTTAAAATCAAATAAAAGTAAAAGGGCTAAAATGTATCCACGATTTAAGAGTTATTTTCTTGGATAGTATTATATAGCTTTTATTTAGTATAATTAAAGAGTAAATAAATATTTAAAAAAATTATATTCTAACAAAAACACAATGTAAATTTGATACAGAAATAAATATATGTATTGAATATTTCAATAGAATATATTTTGAAATCATTATGTAGTATTTAATTGAAATAAATAATTAATTTAACTTTAAAATATATTAATCTTGGAATAATTTAAAATAATTTGAAATATACAAATTTTAAAAGTATAATTACTAAAAATTTATGTTGAATTAAACAATTAATATAACTTTACATTGTTGAATAACCTTCCCTTTTAATTTACAAATAATATTTTTTAATTTTTTTAGATCAACATTTTAAAGTTATATTAATTGTATATTTCAACATAAATTTTTAGTAATTATACTTTTAAAATTTCAATATTTAAAAATATTTTTAATTATTTCAATATTAATTTATTTTAAAGTTAAATTTATTGTATATATTTCAGTCAAATACTATCTAATGACTTCAAAATATATTCTATTGAAATATTCAATACATATATTTATTTTTGTAGCTAATTTACATTGTGTTTTTTGTTAGATTCTAAATTTTTAAAAACTTTATATATTTTTTGATTATTTAAAATAAAAACTATATATTACTATCTAAGAAATTACCTCTTGAATAAGGCATTCTTTTTTTCTCTTTTGCCCTTTTGGTTTTACTTGAAATTTTAATTGATTTTAAACTTTTAATTTATTTACTTTTTAGTTACTATAAACTAGAATTTTTTAATCTCATTTAATAACCATGCCTTTTAATTTACAAAAATATATTTTATTTATACTTTTAAAATTTGAATATTTTAAAATATTTTCAATTAATCAAATTTTAATATATTTTAAAATTAAATTAATTGTATATTTCAAATAAACACTATCTAATGAGTCCGAAATATATTCTATTGAAATTCAATACATGAGTAATCAAGATGAAATTTATAATTTGAAAAATGTATATATTGTATATTTTAATTTGGGTTTTAATTTTTTGAAAATTTCAAATTACAAATTATATTTTCATGCATTGTACTATTTTATTTTGGAAAATAGTATTTTAGTTGCATTACAATATAACTAAAAAATAGTATATTCTATGAGTATTTTATTTATTTAGTAGCACTAATTTATAGATTTGAATGATGTACGTAAATTAGTGTGTATCATTTTATTTATTTAAATAGTGTATGTGAGCAAAAATATATATTATATATTTAGAATGTATATGCTATAGAAGTAGTTGATAAAATTATGATTTAGTAAATAAACTTCTCTTAGTGTATATTTTATTAATTTATTACTTTATTTATTTAATATGAGTAATTTATTGATTTGAATATCGTATGTAAAGTAGCATAAATTTAGAATTTTGTTCAATAAGAAATTTTGTGATTTTATTTATAATTATATTTAATGTATGTCTGTTATTTATTTTAATGGTGCATGTGAATAAAGTATTTATTATTTATTTAATATGTATATTCCATGAGTAATCAAGATGAAATTTATAATTTGAAAAATGTATATAAATTAGTGTACATAAATTATGTACGTAAATTAGTGTGTATCATTTTATTTATTTAAATAGTGTATGTGAGCAAAAATATATATATTATATATTTAGAATGTATAGGCTATATAAGTAGTTGATAAAATTATGATTTAGTAAATAAACTTCTCTTAGTGTATATTTTATTATTTTATTACTTTATTTATTTAATATGAGTAATTTATTCATTTGAATATCGTATGTAAAGTAGCATAAATTTAGAATTTTGTTCAATAAGAAATTTTGTGATTTTATTTATAATTATATTTAATGTATGTCTGTTATTTATTTTAATGGTGCATGTGAATAAAGTATTTATTATTTATTTAATATGTATATTCCATGAGTAATCAAGATGAAATTGATAATTTGAAAAATGTATATATTGTATATTTTCATTTGTGTTTTAATTTTTTGAAAATTTCAAATTTCAAATTTTATTTTCTTGCATTGTATTATGTTATTTGAAAAATAGTATTTTAGTTGCATTACAATATAACTAAAAAATAGTATATTGTATGAGTATTTTATTTATTTAGTAGCACTAATTTATTGATTTGAATGATGTACGTAAATTAGTGTGTATCATTTTATTTATTTAAATAGTGTATGTGAAAAAAATATTTATTATTTATTTACAATGTATATGCTATATAAGTAGTTGATAAAATTATGATTTAGTAAATAAACTTCTCTTAATGTATATTTTAGGATTTTATTATTTTATTTTTTTAATATGAGTAATTTAATGATTTGAACATTGTACGTAAAGTATCATATATTTAGGATTTTGTTCAATAAGAAATTTTGTGATTTTATTTATAATTATATTTAATATGTGTATGTTATTTATTTAAATGGAGCATGTGAATAAAATATTTATTATTTAATTAATATGTATATTCCATGAGTAATCAAGATGAAATATATAATTTGAAAATTGTATATATTGTATAATTTAATTTGTGTTTTAATTTTTTGAAAATTTCAAGTTACAAATTGTATTTTATTGAATTGTATTATTTTGTTTTGAAAAATAGTATTTTAGTTACATTACAATATAACTAAAAAATAGTATATTCTATGTGTATTTTATTTATTTAGTATGGCTAATTTATTGATTTGAATGATGTACGTAAATTAGTGTGTATCATTTTATTTATTTAAATAGTGTATGTGAACAAAAATATATACTATATATTTAGAATGTAAAATCTATATAAGTAGTTGATAAAATTATGATTTAGTAAATAAACTTCTCTTAGTTTATATTTTATGATTTTATAAATTTATTTTTTTAATATGAGTAATTTAATGTTTTGAACATTGTACGTAAAGTATAATATATTTAGGATTTTGTTCAATAAGAAATTTCGTGATTTTATTTATAATTATATTTAATATATGTATGTTATTTATTTAAATAGAGCCTGTGAATAATGTATTTATTATTTTTTTATTATGTATATTCCATGAGTAATCAAGATGAAATTTATAATTTAAAAAATGTATATATTGTATATTCCAATTTGTGTTTTAATTTTTTGAAAATTTCAAGTTACAAATTGTATTTTCTTGCATTGTATTATGTTATTTGAAAAATAGTATTTTAGTTGCATTACAATACAACTAAAAAATAGTATATTCTATGCGTATTTTATTTATTTAGTAGCACTAATTTATTGATTTGAATGATGTACGTAAATTCGTGTGTATCATTTTATTTATTTAAATAGTGTATGTGAACAAAAATATATATTATATATTTAGAATGTATAATCTATATAAGTAGTTGATAAAATTATGATTTAGTAAATAAGCTTCTCTTAGTGTATATTTTAGGATTTTATTATTTTATTTTTTTAATATGAGTAATTTAATGATTTGAACATTGTACGTAAAGTATCATATATTTAGGATTTTGTTCAATAAGAAATTTTGTGATTTTATTTATAATTATATTTAATATATGTATGTTATTTATTTAAATGGAGCATGTGAATAAAGTATTTATTATTTATTTAATATGTATATTCCATGAGTAATCAAGATGAAATATATAATTTGAAAAATGTATATATTGTATAATTTAATTTGTGTTTTAATTTTTTGAAAATTTCAAGTTACAAATTGTATTTTATTGAATTGTATTATTTTGTTTTGAAAAATAGTATTTTAGTTCCATTACAATATAACTAAAAAATAGTATATTCTATGTGTATTTTATTTATTTTGTATGACTAATTTATTGATTTGATTGATGTACGTAAATTAGTGTGTATCATTTTATTTATTTAAATAGTGTATGTGAAAAAACTATTTATTATTTATTTACAATGTATATGCTATATAAGTAGTTGATAAAATTATGATTTAGCAAATAAACTTCTCTTAATGTATATTTTAGGATTTTATTATTTTATTTTTTTAATATGAGTAATTTAATGTTTTGAACATTGTACGTAAAGTATAATATATTTAGAATTTTGTTCAATAAGAAATTTTGTGATTTTATTTATAATTATATTTAATATATGTATGTTATTTATTTAAATGGAGCCTGTGAATAATATATTTATTATTTATTTATTATGTATATTCCATGAGTAATCAAGATGAAATTTATAATTTAAAAAATGTATATATTGTATATTCCAATTTGTGTTTTAATTTTTTGAAAATTTCAAGTTACAAATTGTATTTTCTTGCATTGTATTATGTTATTTGAAAAATAGTATTTTAGTTGCATTACAATACAACTAAAAAATAGTATATTCTATGCGTATTTTATTTATTTAGTAGCACTAATTTATTGATTTGAATGATGTACGTAAATTCGTGTGTATCATTTTATTTATTTAAATAGTGTATGTGAACAAAAATATATATTATATATTTAGAATGTATAATCTATATAAGTAGTTGATAAAATTATGATTTAGTAAATAAGCTTCTCTTAGTGTATATTTTAGGATTTTATTATTTTATTTTTTTAATATGAGTAATTTAATGATTTGAACATTGTACGTAAAGTATTATATATTTAGGATTTTGTTCAATAAGAAATTTTGTGATTTTATTTGTAATTATATTTAATATATGTATGTTATTTATTTAAATGGAGCATGTGAATAAAGTATTTATTATTTATTTAATATGTATATTCCATGAGTAATCAAGATGAAATATATAATTTGAAAAATGTATATATTGTATAATTTAATTTGTGTTTTAATTTTTTGAAAATTTCAAGTTACAAATTGTATTTTATTGAATTGTATTATTTTGTTTTGAAAAATAGTATTTTAGTTACATTACAATATAACTAAAAAATTGTATATTCTATGTGTATTTTATTTATTTAGTATGGCTAATTTATTGATTTGAATGATGTACGTAAATTAGTGTGTATCATTTTATTTATTTAAATAGTGTATGTGAAAAAACTATTTATTATTTATTTACAATGTATATGCTATATAAGTAGTTGATAAAATTATGATTTAGCAAATAAACTTCTCTTAATGTATATTTTAGGATTTTATTATTTTATTTTTTTAATATGAGTAATTTAATGTTTTGAACATTGTACGTAAAGTATAATATATTTAGGATTTTGTTCAATAAGAAATTTTGTGATTTTATTTATAATTATATTTAATATATGTATGTTATTTATTTAAATGGAGCCTGTGAATAATGTATTTATTATTTATTTATTATGTATATTCCATGAGTAATCAAGATGAAATTTATAATTTAAAAAATGTATATATTGTATATTCCAATTTGTGTTTTAATTTTTTGAAAATTTCAAGTTACAAATTGTATTTTCTTGCATTGTATTATGTTATTTGAAAAATAGTATTTTAGTTGCATTACAATACAACTAAAAAATAGTATATTCTATGCGTATTTTATTTATTTAGTAGCACTAATTTATTGATTTGAATGATGTACGTAAATTCATGTGTATCATTTTATTTATTTAAATAGTGTATGTGAACAAAAATATATATTATATATTTAGAATGTATAATCTATATAAGTAGTTGATAAAATTATGATTTAGTAAATAAGCTTCTCTTAGTGTATATTTTAGGATTTTATTATTTTATTTTTTTAATATGAGTAATTTAATGATTTGAACATTGTACGTAAAGTATCATATATTTAGGATTTTGTTCAATAAGAAATTTTGTGATTTTATTTATAATTATATTTAATATATGTATGTTATTTATTTAAATGGAGCATGTGAATAAAGTATTTATTATTTATTTAATATGTATATTCCATGAGTAATCAAGATGAAATATATATTTTGAAAAATGTATATATTGTATAATTTAATTTGTGTTTTAATTTTTTGAAAATTTCAAGTTACAAATTGTATTTTATTGAATTGTATTATTTTGTTTTGAAAAATAGTATTTTAGTTACATTACAATATAACTAAAAAATAGTATATTCTATGTGTATTTTATTTATTTAGTATGGCTAATTTATTGATTTGAATGATGTACGTAAATTAGTGTGTATCATTTTATTTATTTAAATAGTGTATGTGAACAAAAATATATACTATATATTTAGAATGTAAAATCTATATAAGTAGTTGATAAAATTATGATTTAGTAAATAAACTTCTCTTAGTGTATATTTTATGATTTTATAACTTTATTTTTTTAATATGAGTAATTTATTGATTTGAATATCGTATGTAAAGTAGCATATATTTAGAATTTTGTTCAATAAGAAATTTTGTGATTTTATTTATAATTATATTTAATATATGTATGTTATTTATTTAAATGGTGCATGTGAATAAAGTATTTATTATTTATTTAATATGTATATTCCATGAGTAATCAAGATGAAATTTATAATTTGAAAAATGTATATATTGTATATTTTAATTTGTATTTTAATTTTTTGAAAATTTCAAGTTACAAATTGTATTTTTTGCATTGTATTATGTTATTTGAAAAATAGTATATTAGTTACATTATAATATAACTAAAAAATAGTATATTCTATGAGTATTTTATTTATTTAGTAGCACTAATTTATTGATTTGAATGGTGTACGTAAATTAGTGTGTATCATTTTATTTATTTAAATAGTGTATGTGAAAAAAATATTTATTATTTATTTACAATGTATATGCTATATAAGTAGTTGATAAAATTATGATTTAGTAAATAAACTTCTCTTAATGTATATTTTAGGATTTTATTATTTTATTTTATTAATATGAGTTATTTAATGATTTGAACATTGTACGTAAAGTATCTTATATTTAGGATTTTGTTCAATAAGAAAAGTAATGATAGTTCCCTCGAGCACTAACACTTACGGTCCTTCCACCTTCTAATCTCTCAATTAAGTCTTAGGGCATGGGTTATTAGTTGAAACCTTATTTGAATTAATAACTATGATTCAATTTGAAGTCTCATTGAATCTTCATCTTGCCTTGGTCAAGGTATTCAGAATCAATGACTATGAAAACATAGGATATTCACCTATTCTTCCAAATAGGTGATGGATTCTTTATTGGCCACTCAACCTCGATACACGAAGATGTTACATGCAACATATTTCTCTTGTGATTGTTAAGTAATTGGAAAACATTTCAAAGTACAACATGTCTTGCATAAGGTTACCGTGATACCTCAAGTATAAGGACTAGTCTTGCACTATCAAAACTAGAAAAGTATCGTTTGACGAATAATATTTCTAATTGAGAATTTCAATGGGTTATTTGTGTACTTGTTCTCTAACAAGCACCAGCACATATGCACAAGTGTCCCTATGGCGATTCATATGGAATGAGACATCTTTTCTTTAAAGCAAGTATCATATGCACGATTCTTTATGGGCTTATCGATGTCTCATCTTGGTTAACCCTTGACTTGAACTAAATTATGGCCAAATTTATAGAGGCATATTATATGATCGCCATCATATACACGATCGTGTCGTAACTTAGTATGGTCTAGGAACTTTATCTAATTGTCTAAGTTTTATTAAAGATAAAGAAGTGACATCTGACTGATATACTTTGAATAAGATTATTTATTACAAGGGTATAGAAGCAGCCACTAATTAGCATGCAGGGTACTATTCTAACAATCTTGCACTTTTCCTAAAGCTAATTACTAATATATCCTAGGCTCATCTTTTCAAGATGTCATTTGATACCCTTTGTGCTAGGGGTTTAGTTTGTGGATCTGTTATTTTCTGCTATGGCAACTCTCTCCACCTTGACGTTACATCTGCCGATGATTTCTCTAATCAAATGATATCGCCTCATATAAGCTTGGATATTAGATAAGATCTTGGAGAACTGGTTAGACAATCGAGTCTTAGTTGACTGCAACATCCCTACATCATTGCCAATGAGTAGGATGTCGTCAATGTATGGCACAATAAATATCACTATGCTCCTACAAACCTTCTTGTAGATACAAGGTTCATCTGGGTTTTTAGGGAAATCAAATAATTTGATTGCCTCGTCCAACTAGATGTTCCAGCTTTGAGAAGCCTGCTTTAGTTTATTAATAGATCTCTAAAGTTTGGAAACCTTTACTCGCTCCCTTTGGATATTAAGCCTTCTGAATGGATTTCAGCATGGCCACTGGCGCGAATGTTTTCTTATAATTAATTCATTACTTCTGAGTATAACCTTTCACGACCAATCATCTTTTGTAGGTCACTAACTCTTCATTTACTCCAAGCTTTTGCAGCCAATGGGAACTATTCCCTATGGTGAGTCCACCAAGGTCCATACCTTGTTGGAGTATATGGAGTCCCTCAGATTTTATGGCATCTTTCCAACTTCCTGATTCGATGTCAGACATAGTCTCTCCATAAGTTATCCTCCTTATTATTCTCTAACTAAAATCCATCCTCCCAAGTTCGGATCTCTAAGGAGGTTGTGTATCAGAAGGGCCAGCCTCAGCTGGTTGGTCCCTTACTGCATCAGTTAGGACGTTTTGTAGTTCTTGAACTTATTCAAGTTCCATGACTTTGCCATTTCTATCCAATAAAAATTACTCCTTAAAGAATGTGGCATGCCTTGAAACAAACACCTTTTGTTCTGAGGAGTCATAGAAGTAGTATCCAATGGATTTATTTAGATACCCTACAAACTTGCATAAATTAGATTTCATATCCAATTTATCTCCCATTTGTTACTTCACATAAGCAGAACACCCCCATACCCTGAGGTTTTTGTAGTAGTGTGGTTTTCCACACCACATCTCATATGGTATTTTAGGCACCGACTTTGATGGTATTGTATTAAATAGATATGCTACCATTTCTATTAGAGTTTGATTCCTACCCTCCCCAACTCAATTGAGTTGATGAGTAGTAGAAGGAGTCCATTGATAGAGAATCCCATTCTCTTTTAGATGATCGAGAAACTCTGTACTCAAGTATTCATCTTCTCATTCTGATTGAAAAGCCTTGATACTTTGACTAATCTATTTCTTTACTTCGCATATGAATTCAATGAAGTTTTTAAAGGCCTTAGATTTGTACCTCATAAGATACATATAATCATATCTAGAATAATTATCGGCAAAGGTTATGAAGTAATGATAGTTATCTCGAGCACTAACACTTAGTGGCCCACATATATCTAATACTTTGGCTCACTCCACTTGTCCAACAAACACTACAACAAAGTTATTTTTTAGCGACGAAATTTTTCATCGCTAAATGACAATAGCGACGAAAAAATATCATCGCCAAACTTGTCGCAATAAGAGCGTCAGAAAATAACTCAGCGATGAACTTATAAACTTTCATCGCAAATATTTGCGGCGACAAATATTCTCCACTAAATCTAAAAATTTCGTTGCTAAAACATAATTTTCGCGACGGAATATGTTACCAATTTCGTCGCTAAAGTATTTAAAAAAATAAAAAAAATGATTATTTAGCGATGAATATTTAATTTTACGTCGGTAACATAATTAACTTAACGACGAGCTGTTGAACAATTTTCATCGCTAAATGCGAACATAAAAACATATATTTATAGTTTTTGGCGGCGAAATCATGGAGTTTTTGTCGCCAATTGGAATTTTTTAAAAACAAAATATTCAAAAAAATTAGTGATGAATTTTGAAAAATTCGTCGCTAATGTTTAATTTTTTATTGTATTTTATTTATTTCGATCATTAAATCCTATTTTAAACAACAAACTCACAACTTATTTGTCACAACCATTCTCCAATATTCAATAACTACCCAAAATATATCCACAATCATTCACAATATATTCATCATTCCAACAATCTAAAAATTATTAACTAAAAGATATTTCAATCAAAAAAATATTGCATATTAAACAAACCATCATATACATAAGTCATATAAAAGAACTATTAAACCAATCATCATAAAGTTAATATTAAAAGTAAAATATCATCATATACACATTAAACAAAAGTCCAAAAAAAAAAGTAGACTGAACTTGACGACTGTAACACCCCTTAACCTAACTGCAGAGCTTAAACAACCTGATACAGTTAAGTTAAGAAATATTAATTTTTCATCAATATTAGAGTTATGGTTTTAATAAAAGTTCTCATTTTTAGCTATAAGAGAAAGAACTGTTGGGTTCGCTATAATCGCAGGGGTATACACATCGGAAAATTTAGGATTATAATTTTGAAGTAAATATTTAAGATTATTTATAAGTATTTTTATATCCTGTTAATTGTATAATTTAATTAAATCTAAGAAAATAAAATATATTTATTTTTAAAATTATTAAAATTAAATTAATCAATACTTATTTTTTTGTATTTTTTAATAATTAAAAATTATTCTAAAATTAAAATAATATATATTTAAACTAAATACAATCAACAGATTAAATATACGTATTTATTTAGGTATTTAAGTTTCATTGCAATTTAAATTGTTTAATATTTTTATAATCTTAAGTTTATTTCTGTATTTAATTTGCATTGCTTTTATATTGGTTTTTAGATTGTTCGATTATTTTTATATGTTTAAGAACTAAAGTGTATTTTTTTTAAAAAAAATATTCAGACTTACCATCTATGAAATTTAACTTTTGTTTACCTACAAAATATTTTAATTTAATAATGCATTATTATTATCTTTTTAAATTTTTATATAGTGATAGTAAATTTAGTTAAATTAAATTTTATAAAATGTCGAATAAACCTTTAGAATTATATTTTTAAATTAGAATGTTGTTTAAATAAAATATTTTAGAATTGTTCTTATCTATTTTCAGACCAGTATTTCAAAATTAAGTTAATTTTGTATTTCAACTAAATACTATCTAAGATGATAAAATAAATTTAATTTTAAAATAATTAAAACATACATTGTTATAACATATTCAATACATATTAATTATTTTTGTACTTTTTTGTGTTTCTTATTATTACTTTCACTTATATTTTTATATTAGTATTATAAATACTTATATTGTTGAGTTATTATTCTAGTAAATTTCATAAGTATTAGGATTATAGTTTTGAAGTAAATATTTAAGATTTTTTATAAGTATTTTTATATTCCTGTTAATTAAATCTAAGAAAATAAAATATATTTATTTTAAAAATTTTAAAATTAAATTAATCAATACTTATTTTTTGTATTTTTAATAAATAAATATTATTCTAAAATTAAAATAATTATATATTTAAACTAAATACAATCAACACATTAAATATACGTATTTATTTATGTATTTAATTTTCATTGCAATTTAAATTGTTTAATATTTTTTATAATCTTATGTTTATTTCTGTATTTAATTTACATTGCTTCTATATTGGTTTTAGATTGTTCGATTATTTTCATATGTTTAAGAACTAATGTGTATTTTTTAAAAAAAATAATTTCAGACTTACTATCTATCAAATTTAAATTTTATTACCTATAAAATATCATAATTTAAGAATGCATTTTTATTATTTTTTTTAAAATTTTTATATAGTGCTAGTAAATTTAGGTCGATTAATTTTTAAAATGTCGAATAAACCTTTAGAATTATATTTTTAAATTAGAATGTTGTTTTAATAAAATGTTTTAAAATTGTTCTTATCTATTTTCAGACCAGTATTTCAAAATTAAGTTAATTTTGTATTTCAACTAAATACTATCTAAGATGATAAAATAAATTTCATTTTAAAATAATTAAAAATACATTGTTATAACATATTCATTACATATTAATTATTGTACTTTTTTGTGTTTTCTTAATTATTACTTTCACTTATATTTTTATATTAAATATTATAAATACTTATATTGTTGAGTTATTATTCTAGTAAATTTCATAAGTATTAGGATTATAGTTTTGAAGTAAATATTTAAGATTATTTATAAGTATTTTTATATTCTGTTAATTGTATAATTTAATTAAAATCTATGAAAATAAAATATATTGTTTTTAAAATTTTTAAAATTAAATTAATCAATACTTATATTTTTGTATTTTTTAATAATAAAAAATTATTCTAAAATTAAAATAATTATATATTTAAACTAAATACCATCAAGAGATTAAAATATATATTTATTTATGTATTTAATTTTCATTGCAATTTAAATTGTTTAATATTTTATAATCTTAAGTTTATTTCTGTATTTAATTTGCATTGCTTCTATATTGGGTTTTAGATTGTTCGATTATTTTCATATGTTTAAGAACTAATGTGTATTTTTTTAAAAAACAATTTCAGACTTACTATCTATCAAATTAAATTTTATTTACCTATAAAATATCATATTTAACAATGCATTTTTATTATTTTTTTTAAATTTTATTATAGTGCTAGTAAATTTAGATCGATTAAATTTTATAAAATGTCCAATAACCTTTAGAATTATATTTTTAAATTAGAATGTTGTTTTAATAAAATATTTTAGAGTTGTTCTTATCTATTTTTAGACCAGTATTTCAAAATTAAGTTAACTTTGTATTTCAACTAAATACTATCTAAGATGATAAAATAAATTTAATTTTAAAATAATTAAAACATACATTGTTATAACATATTCAATACATATTATTATTTTTGTACTTTTTTGTGTTTTCTTAATTATTATTTTACTTTATATTTATATTAAGTATTATAAATACTTATATTGTTGAGTTATTATTCTAGTAATTTCATAAGTATTAGGATTATAGTTTTGAAGTAAATATTTAGATATATTTATAAGTATTTTTATATTCCTGTTAATTGTATAATTTAATTAAATCTAAGAAAATAAAATATATTTATTTTTAAAATTATTAAAATTAAATTAATCAATACTTATTTTTTTGAATTTTTAATAATTAAAAATTATTCTAAAATTAAAATAATTATATATTTAAACTAAATACCATCAAGAGATTAAATATACGTATTTATTTAGGTATTTAAGTTTCATTGCAATTTAAATTGTTTAATATTTTTTAATCTTAAGTTTATTTCTGTATTTAATTTGCATTGCTTTTATATTGATTTTAGATTGTTCGATTATTTTTATATGTTTAAGAACTAAAGTGTATTTTTTTAAAAAAAAATATTCAGACTTACCATCTATGAAATTTAACTTTTGTTTACCTACAAAATATTTTAATTTAATAATGCATTATTATATCTTTTAAAATTTTTTATATGTGATAGTAAATTTAGTTAAATTAAATTTTATAAAATGTCGAATAAACCATTAGAATTATATTTTTAAATAAGAATGTTGTTTAAATAAAATATTTTAGAATTGTTCTTATCTATTTTCAGACCAGTATTTCAAAATTAAGTTAACTTCGTATTTCAACTAAATACTATCTAAGATGATAAAATAAATTTAATTTTAAAATAATTAAAACATACATTGTCATAACATATTCAATACATATTAATTATTTTTGTACTTTTTTGTGTTTTCTTAATTATTACTTTCACACTTATATTTTTATATTAACTATTATAAATACTTATATTGTTGAGTTATTATTCTAGTAAATTTCATAAGTATTAGGATTATAGTTTTGAAGTAAATATTTAAGATTTTTTATAAGTATTTTTATATTCCTGTTAATTGTATAATTTAATTAAATCTAAGAAAATAAAATATATTTATTTTTAAAATTTTTAAAATTAAATTAATCAATACTTATATTTTTGTATTTTTTAATAATTAAAATTATTCTAAAATTAAAATAATTTATATTTAAACTAAATACAATCAACAGATTAAATATACGTATTTATTTATGTATTTAATTTTATTGCAATTTAAATTGTTTAATATTTTTATAATCTTAAGTTTATTTCTGTATTTAATTTGCATTGCTTCAGTATTGGGTTTTAGATTGTTCGATTATTTTCATATGTTTAAGAACTAATGTGTATTTTTTTAAAAAACAATTTAAGACTTACTATCTATCAATTTAAATTTTATTTACCTATAAAATATCATAATTTAATAATGCATTTTTATTATTTTTTTTAAAAAATTTATATAGTGCTAGTAAATTTAGATCGATTAAATTTTATAAATATCCAATAACCTTTAGTATTATTTTTAAATTAGAATGTGTTTTTAAATAAAATTTTAGAGTTGTTCTTATCTATTTTCAGACCAGTTATTTCAAAATTAAGTTAACTTTGTATTTCAACTAAATACTATCTAAGATGATAAAATAAATTTAATTTTAAAATAATTAAAACATACATTGTTATAACATATTCAATACATATTAATTATTTTTGTACTTTTTGTGTTTTCTTAATTATTATTTTCACTTATATTTTTATATTAAGTATTATAAATACTTATATTGTTAAGTTATTATTCTAGTAATTTCATAAGTATTAGGATTATAGTTTTGAAGTAAATATTTAAGATTATTTATAAGTATTTTTATATTCCTGTTAATTGTATAATTTAGTTAAATCTAAGAAAATAAAATATATTTATTTTTAAAATTATTAAAATTCAATTAATCAATACTTATATTTTTGTATTTTTTAATAATTAAATTATTCTAAAATTAAAATAAATATATATTTAAACTAAATACATTCAACAGATTAAATATACGTATTTATTTAGGTATTTAAGTTTCATTGCAATTTAAATTGTTTAATATTTTTATAATCTTAAGTTTATTTCTGTATTTAATTTGCATTGCTTTATATTGGTTTTTAGATTGTTCGATTATTTTCATATGTTTAAGAACTAATGTGTATTTTTTAAAAACAATTTCAGACTTACTATCTATCAAATTTAAATTTTATTTACCTATAAAATATCATAATTTAATAATGCATTTTTATTATTTTTTTTAAATTTTTTATATAGTGCTAGTAAATTTAGATCGATTAAATTTTATAAATGTCCAATAAACCTTTAGAATTATATTTTTAAATTAGAATGTTGTTTTAATAAAATATTTTAGAGTTGTTCTTATCTATTTTTAGACCAGTATTCAAAATTAAGTTAACTTTGTATTTCAACTAAATACTATCTAAGATGATAAAATAAATTTTTTTAAAATAATTAAAACATACATTGTTATAACATATTCAATACATATTAATTATTTTTGTACTTTTTTGTTTTTCTTATTATTATTTTCACTTATATTTTTATATTAAGTATTATAAATACTTATATTGTTGAGTTATTATTCTAGTAATTTCATAAGTATTAGGATTATAGTTTTGAAGTAAATATTTAAGATTATTTATAAGTATTTTTATATTCCTGTTAATTATATAATTTAATTAAATCTAAGAAAATAAAATATATTTATTTTTAAAATTATTAAAATTAAATTAATCAATACTTATTTTTTTGAATTTTTTAATAATTAAAAATTATTCTAAAATTAAAATAATTATATATTTAAACTAAATACCATCAAGAGATTAAATATACGTATTTATTTAGGTATTTAAGTTTCATTGCAATTTAAATTGTTTATATTTTTATAATCTTAAGTTTATTTCTGTATTTAATTTGCATTGCTTTTATATTGATTTAGATTGTTCGATTATTTTTATATGTTTAATAACTAAAGTGTATTTTTTTTAAAAAATATTCAGACTTACCATCTATGAAATTTAACTTTTGTTTACCTACAAAATATTTTAATTTAATAATGCATTATTATTATTTTAAATTTTTTATATAGTGATAGTAATTTAGTTAAATTAAATTTTATAAATGTCGAATAAACCATTAGAATTATATTTTTAAATAAGAATGTTGTTTAAATAATATTTTAGAATTGTTCTTATCTATTTTCAGACCAGTATTTCAAAATTAAGTTAATTTTGTATTTCAACTAAATACTATCTAAGATGATAAAATAAAGTTAATTTTAAAATAATTAAAACATACATTGTTACAACATATTCAATACATATTAATTATTTTTGTACTTTTTTGTGTTTTCTTAATTTTATTTTTTATATTAAGTTTATAAATACATACATTGTTGAGTTATTATTCTAGTAAATTTCATAAGTATAAGGATTATACTTTGAAATAAATATTTAATATTTTTTATAAGTATTTTTATATTCTTTTAATTTTATAATTTAATTAAATCTAAGAAAATAAAATATATTTATTTTTAAAAATTTAAATTAAATTAATCAATACTTATTTTTTTGTATTTTTTAATAATTAACATTATTCTAAAATTAAAATAATTATATATTTAAACTAAATACAATCAACAGATTAAATATACGTATTTATTTATGTATTTAATTTTCATTGCAATTTAAATTGTTTAATATTTTTATAATCTTAAGTTTATTTCTGTATTTAATTTGCATTGCTTCTATATTGGGTTTTAGATTGTTCGATTATTTTCATATGTTTAAGAACTAATGTGTATTTTTTAAAAAAATAATTTAAGACTTACTATATATGATTTAAATTTTATTTACCTATAAAATATCATAATTTAATAATGCATTTTTATTATTTTTTTAAATTTTTTATATAGTGCTAGTAAATTTAGGTCGATTAAATTTTATAAATGTCGAATAAACCTTTAGAATTATATTTTTAAATTAGAATGTTGTTTTAATAAAATATTTTAGAATTGTTCTTATCTATTTTCAGACCAGTATTTCAAAATTAAGTTAATTTTGTATTTAAATAAATACTATCTAAGATGATAAAATAAATTTAATTTTAAAATAATTAAAACATACATTGTTAAACAACATATTCAATACATATTAATCATTTTGTACCTTTTTGTGTTTTCTTAATTATTACTTTCACTTATTTTTTTATATTAGTATTATAAATACTTATATTGTTGAGTTATTATTCTATTAAATTTCATAAGTATTAGGATTATACTTTGAAATAAATATTTAATATTTTTTATAAGTATTTTTATATTCCTGTTAATTGTATAATTT